>JAHWFP010141338.1:0-53348 GCA_023313725.1 Lithobius niger | reverse complement strand
CATAATTTTCGTGAAAATGTTCAAGTAATTAAGTTTGCGTAGCGGGTTTTTATGGGAATAATGTCTGAATTTTGACGCTCAAAGATTTTCCTGACCTTACCAAAAAACGTTACTGATACATGTAGGTAATGTCACCCTGCTGGAACAGTCAATCGATTAAATTATTAGCAGATAAAAAGCTTAAACGTCCCCATAGCATCCTTAACTTTAACTTGTTGTTAGTGCGCACCTTCTTGGTATTATTTTTGAATAATTTCTGAGAACCTTGGTTATTATATGTATAAATAACTTAGCTTAATGAATAATTTTCACTTACCTTGACGAAGCGAGGGCGCTTCTTTTCGGGGGTGGGACCTCTGCAACGACGGTTTCTGCAGCTTCCTCCTACTCCTTAAGCTAGGGCCTTAGTGGGCCTCTTTACCTTGATGCTATGGCTCCTTGCTATGTATTTTGTATACTCTACGTCTTTATTAATGTATTCCAGTAATGCTATGCACTTTGATGTATGGTCCAGTCCCTGGAGATCAGTGGTCAGGATGGCTCTGGCCTTGCCTGCCCCTAGGGGTAGCTGCTAGCAGAGATGGCTCATGGGATACCAGGATATAGTACAGGAAGTACCTTGCACCACCAGTGGCAGGTACTGGCGGCAGCTCTAGGTACTTAAGGCTTTGCAGCCCCTTGCAGCCTCATTCTGGGAGCTAGTCCCTAACCAGCTAAAAACTCTTCCTGAAGTGTGCCACAGCTAGTAGCCCTGATCAGAACATCCTTGAACCATTGGACAACATCTCCTGAGGACAGACCGCGTGGCCCTGGAATAAAAACCCTGAATTTACCATCCTTCTGGCGTTCTTCCTTGTACCGGGCATAGCGGGGTTGCACCCCCCCCCCACACACACACAGCCTCATTCTACGGGCCAAACCCTCAACCCTTAGTGCAAGCTCAAGTAAACCTCATCAATTTCAAGTAGGGCGTCCAAGTCAAGTAAAAATATAAAGCAAGTAAAAAATCCGCAATACTTAGGACAATCACGCTAAACTCGTGTAAACCTGGTTCGAAATATCAAGACCACGCCCAACGTCACAGCACATATACTCAAAACTCAGCAGAAACTTCACTAATTTATAGTGAAGAGTAAAAAATCATGAGTACCGTTGAGGTTTATCGGAGCAACGTCACTAGTGTAAACCTTGACGTCACTTCCGGTTAGTAGAGTCAACCTTGACGTCACTTCTGCTTGGTGCGTCACTAAGATCTTGCGACTTCCTGTCAATAGAGTAAACCTTGACTTCACTTCCGCTTCGTCGAGTAAACGTTTACGTCACTTCCAGTTAGTAGAGTAAATCTTGAAGTCACAAGATCATGCAACTTCCTGTCAATAGAGAATCTTGACGTTGTCACTTTCGGTCAGTAGAGTAAACCTTGACATCACTTCCAGTCAGTAGAGTAAACCTTGACTTGAGAAGATCAGGTGACATCCTGTCAATATGGTCATAGCGACATCACTTCCGGTTAATGTTGTAAAGCTTGGTGACTTCCAGTCAGTACGGTAAACCTTGACGTCACTTTCTGTTGAAGTGCTGGTGCCAAAATTCCCTAGTTTCCAGAAGGTGGGTAGGTAGCAAAAGGTGCATTTTACACCTATTTTTGGCATGCTGATTGAGTGTATTTCACTCCCATTTTTGGTAGGTGTTCATAATCTATGCAATTTTATATCTCCACAAAAGTAGGGGTAACCTGGACGTGACTGGAACTTGCAACTTGAAGGAACTCTTTAACGGGAGGTACACGCCTCTACCAACTCGTGGCCGAGTCGGCTTGTTAAGGGAACCTTGTATTGTTGTCATTTCTCCATTGTTGCCCATATCGCGAACAGTTTGGACTCTGTTTTTAATCCCTGTGCTTCTGTTTGGCTTGAGTTTGCTCTAGCATAGCACTTAAAAGGATATTGATTAATCATTTGCTACCACTATCACCAACAAACTATGCTTATTGACGAATCTGATAAAACTGCTATGTTTCTCTGGCTAATATTTTTAAATATTAGACTTACTTACATTTGTAATGGCGAATGGTAGTATAAATTGTTTGCTTGCTGCTTTTTATTCCAAATTCGCTTTTTTAGTCAACATATTCGTATATTTCCATCTTTTATTAGTTGCGTGAAGACGTTGACATTTTTCAAAAATTTTATTCTAACTTTTGAAAAATGTCATTATCTTCTTGGCCCCTCTACTCAGAGGCTTTTAGCCCAGACAAGCATCATGGTTTTTCATTCTGAATAAGACATATATATTTCATTTTTTGACCATTTAGACCCTTTTATCCCTTATACATATAAAGCCAAACCATAAAAACTCTTTTAGTTCGTTGCGTATATCGGTGCAAACTATTTTTTTTTAACATGGCTGAAACGCAAAGATGAAGATGGCGAGTGGACAGCGAGAGGGACAATTAGCTGCTGAAATCCAAGCGGAAATTCTAAGATCTTTGACATGCCGTATTTGACATGAGCGCGAGACACCACCGGGCCCATCTCATCCTGAAAATGCCAGGAAGTAGCTGAGGCCAGGATCGAACCGGGACCACCCGGACACAAGGCGGTCGTGCTCTCTCTCCACCAGTCTACCTGACCTCCTCTCAGTGTCGAGATGACACTGCCACCAGCTGGTAACGTCGGGTGGGTGAATTTATGGTCAGTGTTGCCATCTGTTGGTCACGATTTAAATTAATGTTGATATGATACCAGCTGGTTAGGGAGGGGCTCGGCTGACTGTCATTCATTTGCGGTGAATTGTTTTACCCCCAAAAAGGTGTATTCCTAAATGGTGCATATTGTTTTGATGCTTAAAGCCTATTATGTCAAATTTTGAATATTAACAGTTATTACTTTTTTGGGGGGTGGGGGGTGGGGGAGGCTTAAAGGTGGACTAACATAGCTGTAGAAGCTTCGTTTTTTCGTTTTTTTTTAGATTTTAATCAAGCTGTTTGAGGGCAAACATGGGTTGGTGAATCGTAACTTATAAGATTTGTTAAGATTTACTTTGGCTTTAAACTATTTTTAAATAATTTATGTTTAGATTAAAATGTTTGACAATGCTTCAGTTTTAACCTTAAAGAAAGTTCGTTTGGAAGCACTTATTATAGTAGTTTTCTTGAGTACGCTACGTTCAAAATTTATTATACGTAGCAGAATAAATATTCGGATGCGGCAAACAAGCAAAATCGTTAAGTACAATCATATGATTGAAGTCATCATTCCAGCAAAACTTTAAAAAAAAATAATATCTCTGTCCATATTTAATATTTTTTGACAAAGCTTGGTGAGATAAGTATGGAAGGTATACCTAAAATTATGCAGTTCTGTGCATGAGTACAAGAAGGGATTAACACATAATTTTGAAAACTGTTCACTTGTTGTTGGTCTTGGTCTTGTGTAACACACTTACAGAAAAAAACTACTGTATCTACCTAAAATATGAAACATGATCTAAGTCAGAAATTTCCTTGGCCTTCATCCTCAAGGAGACCACTTTTTTCAATTGGTCGAGCCATTCAGGAATTGCAGCACCCTCAACAATCAGTTTTATTGTTTTACATACTTTTAACCATTGTAATAAGGGAACAATGCCAATCGGCAAACGCCAGGTCCATTCTTCGAATCTTCGTGTACATGTTAAGTTTTTGATAAACAGTTGATTGTTGATGGGTAAAATGAAAAAATCCGTATTTCAACTAAACGCATATAGTTTTAAACCGGTCTCGAATTGGCAGCTAGAACCGATAGAATGGAGATAGAATACAGTTTCATGCATTTCATTGTTTTACCATACGACTTCAGGCTGGATATCGGCAACCTTCAGGGTCCTTTTCTGACATGCATACAACTGGACAAAACATTCTATTAGCCTATTATTATTATTTTTTTCCGTTGATGCAGGGTTTCAGAGCTAAGCTGAATTGTATCTAAGTGGGCAGCAACAATCACTGCATGCGCGCACGTTCACAAATGAAACAAAATTACTGCCAAAAATTACTGGCTCCAGCAACATCAAGTGAGAGCACGTAATGTTATATCTACATATATAATACGGAGCAGGCGGCCAAGTCACCGGCCATGCCGTACAATCAAGTGTTGTTTGCCTTCAAATTCGGGTTGGGACAATTTTTCCACGTCTTCAAACATATGGCACCACTTACCAAACCTGCCAAGTCGCCGTCTATTGGCGGCCTTGGACTACAAGTTCGGGTTATAACACTTTTTCCAAAGTCTTTAAAGAGATGGCGCCACTTACCAGACCTGCCGCATCGTTTTGGGGTTGGTATTGTTGTGGTACCAAAGCGGCCAACAAAGTTTTAGTCGCGTGCACTGTGCCATTGTCGGCGCTTGAGCTAAAAGAAGAAAAAAAACCGTGTCTACTAAACCAGACAACTTTAAACCAAACGACGATTGGTTCTTAATTTCGAGGCCCCCAATCGGCCTCGAAATTGGCAGCCTGATACGATGGAAAGGCGCATTTATTTGCTTATTGTTCACTTCCAGAAAGGAGTTGAATTGTTTTTAAGTGGGCGGCAACAATCACTGCTTGCAACAATGTCGCCATGCACGGTACCGAGGTGAATTGTTTCAAAGAATTAACTTAACATAGGGTTACTTGCTTACTGAATGCTGGATTTTTCAGGGCTTCTTTTAGCCTTCAGTCAAACATACGCATGCGACTTTTCCAGGGCTACACCAAAGGGAAAATGTTACGGGGCGGGGTTTTCGTGGGGTGCGGGAGAGGATGCCAGGGCAAGTGTGTGTGGCGGCCAATGCATGCTACCGAAGTGAATTGTTTCAAAGGATTAACTTAAACATGGGATTACGTGCTTACTGAATGCTGGATTTCTCAGTGACAGGGTTTCTTTTAGCCTTCAGTCAAATACACGCCAGCGACTTTTCCGGGGCTGCACCAAGGGGAGAATGTCACGGGGTGACATTTTCGGAGAGGGGGAGGCGTGCAAGCGTGTATGGGGGGACATGTATGCAAATCCGGGAGGGGGGAGGAGTGTGGGGATTGGGGGTTAAAGTAATTGTGGGGAAGAGGGCATATGTGGGAGCCATTCACATGTTCGGTCTTCGGTTTGATCTAGACACACGCTAGTGTGTCACGCCAAGTTAGGCAACAATCATCACAACAAACACCACATCAATTGTCGAGGTTGTAAACCATTGTAGCGCGGCGCCATAGCGTCAGTGTCTTATATCTTGAAGCATAGTTGGGTTTCAGGTACTTGGGGAAAAATAATAATGCGGTACAAAAGCTTAAATTGTGTTGAAATCAAGAGCAATGACCCACCTGACAAAAATTAACTAGTGTGACCCTCAATAACGTTGAAAATATGTAACTAGCTAGCTAGCTAATTCTAGTCCGCTCATCCCCATGTTAATTTCCACAGGGTGATTATTCATCGATACCGAGATAACGTAAAGGCTTCCAGCTAAGAAATTGGACTAATGGCTGCAGTACGATACGAACTGCGTACCTTTTATGGTTTGGAGCCTAGGGGTGTAACGAGGATGGCGTGGGATGGCGCGTAAGTACGAAAATATCGTTATAACCATTGTTAGTATTGTCGGCATCGTCGCTCATTGGACAGCCAAACTTCGGACAATGATAACGTGTATACTGACGTGCGTGCCTAGACACACACTAGTGTAGCACGGTAAATCTAAACAACGTTGCAAAGAAATTGTATTCACGTCCAGTTCACGAAAAATAAACTAACTCTAAAAACAAAGAAAAATAAACAAAGCCAAAAACTGGTAAAGAGGCCACCAAGTTGAGAGTGGTTCGGCCCTTCAAAGGAGTGATATCAACACACCAAAACATTCGCCAACTTAATCGCACCGAATAATACTTTGGGTGTTAAATGAAGTAGTAATGTTCTAGTTTTCATAGTCATAGCGGTGCGATTAACTTGGCGAATGTTTTGGTGTGTTATCTCTCCTTTGAAGAGACGAACCATTCGGAACTTGGCGCCCCCTTTTACCAGTTTTGGTTTTTGATATGATATAAATAACGGGCACAACTAGTATTTTAATAATTCACAGTGCGAACATAATTTACACCTTTAAAATGTTGTACTTATTTGCCACGTCTGAATTTTTATTCTGAAATTAAACTATAATAAATTTTGTTAGTTTTAATTTAATGAGCGTACTCGAGCAAAACAACAACTTTATAAGTACTTCCAAACGTACGTTGTTTAAGTTTAAAACTGAAGCAATGTCAAACGTTTTCAACTAAATATAAATTATTTAAAAATAATTTAAAGTGGTAATGAATATTCTAACAAACCTCACAAGTAAATGGAAAAAGGAAAATCCCTAAGGCAACATATATTCGTAAGAAACAATTTTGAAATTTGAATTTTGTTAGGTGATCCGTCTTAAATTATTCTTAATCATTCCTTATACTCCCAAACAGAAAAACACACTCGTGACATCGAAAAAATATTTGATAATAAACCTCTTGTTGTATCAGCCATAAACTAAACTTTTGTACACCCTTAACATGGTGGTACAAACTTTTAACTACCGAAAGCCATACCAGGGACATGAAGAAAAAATGCTTTTCCATGAAAATGGCTTTAGGCTGCAACAGGAAGTCCAAAAATTCCCAACAACAAGAACGAGTCGGAAATAGAATATTGCGTACATGTTTTTTTCAGCCTAGATTAGAATTTCAATTGTGATGATACACCATATTTCAAAATGATTAATAATTTTTTTGTGGATGAAACAATGACGTATTACCTGACGGGTAACATGGACGGAATAGGTGTAATTGTTGCTTGCTGGCTTGTGCTGACCTTGGGCCAGCATTGAGTCTTGTTACTCCATTACAGATGCTGTAGATTCTCTAGTGCCGTGGCTATGGCTGGGTGCAAGTTTAAAAGCTTAAGCTACGGCTATAGAAATCCAGTCAGTCGATAGCTCTTATTACAAGTAACTTATCTTGTACAAATAATGGCTTAACTTTCCTAGCTAAGCAGACTACCACGACAACATTTTCTCTACGTCCATCGTCTATCACTAGTAATCATGGAAAGGAAGACAACAGTAACACGTGCGGCCATGCGCATTGTTAACAAATGGCTGTCTTCCGTCACTTGAAGCGTGAGCACAAAGCACAATAAAGGTTTTCGCGCCTTTTCTCCACATATCTCCCACTCGTGTTCAAGCTTCGAAACACAAGTCAGAGCTTCTCGTCAGAGCTTCTTAGTGGATAGTCCGCCTTTCTGCCGAGACAGACTAACCTTGATGTCTTGCCGACCCCTGTCCTTGACAGTTGATTTTCAACAACTTCATCAGCTTCACCTCCTCGTGAAATTGCTCATCCTGATGCAACATCGCTGCTTTATCTTCAGATTAGGCTTTTACCAAGCACAGCATGTGTCCCCTGTGATCAATATGGGGCACTAGGACTCCTCAGTCATCTTTGATCCAATCAATTGTGAGGAGCTTGTAACTTTCTGAAATCTCACTTGCCGACCTTAGCAACGACTTTCACTTTAATGTCTCAGGCATCACTACACTCGCTCCCATTGCACCTCTGCACCTGTCGTTCTTCAAAGTCAGTGCATTTACATCTTCTATGATGATCGACGATTTCACGCAATATCCCTTACCGGACGTGAACTTCCTCGAAGTTGGCATCAATAGATATATGCACCATTCCATGATGGTCTGGTTCAGCTACCATCTTGACAACACAGTAGGTTTTCCAACAACCTACCTCATAATCACTCTCAAGTTTCCCGAAACTCCACCTTCCTGAGTCAATCTACTCGCACAGTCAATTTCTGCTTGTTCTCTATCTTCTTGGTTTCAGTGGCATTCGATCCAACTATAGTGGTAAATACAGTCTCTATAATTGCGATTCTGAAAGCCGACAGGCTCATTTTACTCTGGCTAAAGAATTCGTGAAAATGATAGGACACGCTAAGCCAGAAAAGAAACAACCTAAAACAATTGGTCTAGCAAATTTTCAGTAGTATTATATGCTTACATAAACATCCCACTACCTTCATCAGGCAAAAAGTGTACGAGCACGTACAAAAGTAACGACTACATGCTAGAGTTTATGTTTGAATTTCGGCGCTGTTGGCCGTTTGGATGATGCTGCCATCTCTTGCTGCAAACGTGTGCTGCTCGTGTGCTGTTGAAGTAGGAGTCAGTAGTTTGTGCCATTTTTTGGAGAGGCTTGCTGTCAGTTCAGGGGTAGTAATTTTCATGTCATCCTTATGTGCTGGTTCCTGCAAATTCATGAGGGGTCTTTTTTTTATACTGAAATAGTTGAATGGTCATGCATTCTAGTGCGTGGAGGTGTGCGTCACTGGAGGTGTTAGATGTGAGAAGCACGTGTGTATTGTTCCAGGCGATGTCGTGTTGGAACTGGACGTGATGCATGGCTACCCCATTTTGCGGGTCCCTTTGATCGAGTGCTAGCATGTGCTCGTGGACTCTTTTCGCAAATTCGCCGTCGGGTTTCGCCGATGTAAACTGCATCACATTTGGCACATGGAACAGTATAGACTGCGTTTCGTATCATTGGGATGCCTTCTATCGAGTGGGTGGCTGGCATCACTTCGGGTGCTTGCGGAATTTGGGGGTGCTTCGGAGGAATGGGGTAGGTGGTAGGTCGCCAGATGCTTGTGTAAACGTGAGTCTGGTAGGGTACCGATGTTGGATCGGTTGGGTTGGATGGGTGAGGGCGGAAGGGGGAGGGGGAGGTGACGGTGGAGGATTACAGATTGCGGGTGGAGGTATGGTTGAAGAACGAGAGTGGTTCCTTAGTCTGGCACGCAGATTACGGAGGTTGCGGAAATAACACTTAATTCCGTGAACCTGGAGTATTTTCTTTACTCTCTCTCTTTTCCCCGGGTGATAGGTGATGACTTCTAGGGATTGGGCATTTTCAGGTTTCGATCTAGGTTTCGGTACTACAGGGGCATTCCACCGTCTTGCTCTCGTGATTGCTTGGTTGATAAGTTTCCCTGGTTAACCTAGCCTAACGAACTTGAGTTTAGTATGCTGGAAGTGTGTCTCGGCTACTGCCTTCGTGAAGGAGCGGTATTTCACTCTGACCATTTCATTGCGTAGCACAGAAACAAGTTGGCCTTTGGGATGTCCCGAATTGAAGGGTATCATTCTACTGTTTGAGAGGGTTTTATGTAGGGGTCCCACTCAAGCTTCAGGCCTTCTCTATGAACCATTGTTTCTAAGAATGCCAATTTGCCATCTTGGTCTGTTTCAAATGTGAAGGAGAGGTCTGGGGTCCAGCTATTGAGGGTGGAAAGGATTTTGCTGATGTTCCGTTCGGTTTTGGTGAACGTGTCATCCACATAGCGGGACCATATATCCAGTTCAGGGTGTTGGCGGGTGACGTGCTCGTCGAGAAATTGCATAACAATTTCTGCGAGTTTAGGAGAACATGAGTACCTCATGGGGGGGTACCCTTCATCTACCTGTAGGTGCGTCCTCTGAACGTGACATAAATGTTCGCAAGGAGAGCTTTCAAGTCCGTCGGTCAAGTTCTCTTTCTATCTTTGTAACAATCAATGAGCTCCAGGATGAGTTTACGTGACAGACTGGGAAACAGGGCCTGCACATCGAACGAGGTGAGTGTCTCATTGGGCCTGAGCTTCAGCTGTTGGAGTTGCTGAGTAAATTGCAATGTGTTGGTGAGAGAGTGTGTTCCCCAGATGTACTTCTGAAGTCTCGGTGTGACGAACCAGTCAAGTTTCTAGGCTGGGCCACCCTTTACCTCTCCAAACTACTGACTCCTACTTCAACAACACACGAGCAGCACAAGTTTGCGGCAAGAGATGGCAGCACCATTCAAACGGCCAACAGCGCCGAAATTCAAACATAAACTCTAGCATGTAGTCGTTATTTTTGTACGTGCTCGTAAACTTTTTGCCTGATGAAGGTAGTGGTATGTTTATGTAAGCATATAATACTACCGAAAATTCGCTAGACCAATTTTTTTTGGTTGTTTCTTTTCTGGCATAGCGTTTGTCCTCTCTTTTTCACAATTTTTTTTAGCCAGAGTAAAATGAGCCTGTCGGCTTTCAGAATATTGAAGGGTGCCTATCCCCTCCCAGTGTTGAACATTGCCAAAAATTACGAAAATACATGCTTGAAGATTGTTCAATTCCAATGCCATTTATGCTTCAATCTCGCCTGCAAGAGAGAAGGTATTTTTACGAACTCCATGAAAGTGAAACCGAAATCACGTACGCATAGAAGCATACAAATTGCTGCACACGCGATGAAGCTTTTCACAGCTGATCGCATCACGGACTGTCATCACACACTACGAAAGCTGAAAGCAGTGGAGTCCGACCTCTTGACTCACCTTTCTGACACTCTACATCCGAACCACCATCGAAAACTGTTTTTACAAGTCAAATACGTGTGCGAAAAAGTGAAGTCGGCCACCGAAATTCGACACCTCCATCCGCTTTCATATTGTTGTAGAATCTCCGATTGTCGCGACACAGCCAGTGATTGTTCCAGCTCACTCAACTACTTCAACAAACCCTGCTAACGCCCGCCTAGTACAACAATGTGTAGATTGCTGTACTAAGCACTTCTCCGGCACTTCTCCTCAAATTGAAACCAACTACGAAATCGAAACCGCAAATGCACTCACACGCAGGGCTAGGACGGACGAAAACGCAAACGAAACCTTTGTTTGTCAGCAAGACATTGACACTCCCCACATCCTAGCCAACTCAAATCCTTGGGTGTTGAATTTATCGTCATGCACACTCACTGAAGCTGAGCTAGAAGTGCTCAAGCTTGATCCCAAATTTATCCCAGTTCTTAAAGAAGATCTGCTCTTCCAAAACTCGAACTTCACGGCACACATGCAAATTCTCCTGGAAACGTTTCAATGGGCACCCCACCTAGCCAAACAGCTCCAAAGCTGCGTGGTCAATTGTCATTCATCCACTCCTGAGAACATCACTACCGGACAACGGGCTGCCATGCGCACCCTCAAGGCTAACCGAGATATCGTCATCACTCGTGCCGACAAGTCCAACACAACGATCGTGTTGGATACGCAGAAATATGAAAGTGGAGTGCTGGACGAGTTAAATAAACCGGGCTTCTACTCCCCATCCCATACGAGCTGGGCCACACCGTGCACAACGAAACGACGCACATCACGAAACTCAAGAATGAGAAACTCCTTACCAAAGTACAAGCAGACAGACTCAAACCAGATCCAGATGCAAAGATTCCGCACATTTTCGCCCAAGTGAAAACTCATAAAGAAAGCTAATAGAAGGCTTTTAGACTAATTACCAAAGCAAGTTAGCAAAGGTTGGCACAGCCCAGAAACTTGACTGGTTCGTCACACCGAGACAGTGAGACTTCAGAAGTACATCTGGGGAACACACTCTCTCACCAACACATTGCAATTTACTCAGCAACTCCAACAGCTGAAGCTCAGGCCCAATGAGATACTCACCTCGTTCGATGTACAGGCCCTGTTTCTCAGTCTGTCACATAAACTCATCCTGGAGCTCTTTGATTGTTCAGTGCGAAAACTCCACAATACAAAGAAAGAAAGAGAACTTGACCAACGGATCTTGAAAGCTCTCCTTGCTAACATTTATGTCACGTTCAGAGGACGCACCTTCAGGCAGATGATGGGTACCCCTATGGAGTACTCGTGTTCTCCTAAACTCGCAGAAATTGTTATGCAATTTCTGCGAGTTTAGGAGAACACGAGTTATGCAATTTCTCGACGAGCACGTCACCCGCCAACACCCTGAATTGGATATATGGTCCCGCTATGTGGATGACACGTTCACCAAAACCGAACGGAACATCAGCAAAATCCTATCCACCCTCAATAGCTGGACCCCAGACCTCTCCTTCACATTTGATACCGAGCAAGATGGCAAATTGGCATTCTTATACACAATGGTTCGCAGAGAAGGCCTGAAGCTTGAGTGGGACCCTACATAAAACCCTCCCAAACCAGTAGAATGATACCCATCAATTCGGGACATCCCAAAGGCCAACTTGTTTCTGTGCTACACAATGAAATGGTCGTAGTGAAATACCGCTCCTCCACGAAGGCAGTAGCCGAGACACACTTCCAGCATACTAAATTCAAGTTCCTTAGGATAGGTTACCAAGGGAAACTTATCAACCAAGCAATCACGAGAGCAAGACGGTGGAAAGCCCCTGCAGTACCGTAACCTGGATCGAAACCTGAAAATGCCCAATCCCTAGAGGTCATCACCTACCACCCGGGGAAAAGTGATAGTGTGAAGAAAATACTCCAGCTCACGGAATTAAGGGCTATTTCCGCAACCTCCCTAATCTGCGTGCCAGACTAAGGAACCACTCTCGTTCTTCAACCATACCTCCGCCCGCAATCTGTAATCCTCCACCGCCACCTCCCCCTCCCCCTCCCGCCCTCACGTATGAAACCCAACTGACCCAACATCGGTACCCTACCAGACTCACGTTTAGACAAGCATCTGGTGACCTACCACTTAACCCAGTTCCTCCGAAGTACCCCCAAATTCCGCAAGCACTTAAAGTGATCCCACCCACCCACTCGATAGAAGGCATCCAAATGATACGAAATGCAGTCTATGCTGTTCCATGTACCGAATGCGATGCAATTTACATCGGCGAAACCCGACGGCGAATTTGCAAAAGAGTCCACGAGCACATGCTAGCACTCGATCAAAGGGACACGCAAAATGGTGTAGCCATGCATCACGTCCAGTTCCAACACGACATCGCCTGGAACAATACACACGTGCTCCTCACATCTAACACCTGCAGTGACGCACACCTCCAAGCACTAGAATGCATGGCCATTCAACTATTTCAGTATAAAAAAAACCCTCATGAATTTGAAGAACCAGCATATAAGAATATCATGAAAATTACTACCCCTGAACTGACAGCAAGCCCCTCCAAAAAATGGCACAAACTACTGACTCCTACTTAACAACACACGAGAAGCACACGTTTGCAGGAAGAGATGGCAGCACCATCCAAACGGCCAACAGCGCCGAAATTCAAACATAAACTCTAGCATGTAGTCGTTACTTTTGTACGTGCTTGTACACTTTTTGCCTGATGAAGGTAATGGGATGTTTATGTAAGCATATAATACTACTGAAAATTTGCTAGACCAATTGTTTATGGTTGTTTCTTTTCTGGCATAGCGTTTGTCCTCTCTTTTTCATAACAGACATTCTACATCATTCCCCACATTGGCTCGAATGATGACTGCCGAACATTAGTTACCCCTACATTCGTCATTATTGGTGGGCCAGTACGCTTCGACTTCTTTGTTTCCTCCTTGAGGTCTCTCTGCTTCAGATGGACCCGGTAATCCCGTTGCATGTATCCCGTACCAAACTGACTTGGTGTGTTTCTTTCGGTTTGATGTATTCTCTATAGGCAAAAACTTGTTTGGCTCAGTAAACTTCCTCATCGGGCACTTCCTCACGTTATATCCTTCGCAGCTGCAGGTGAATACTTTCATCTGTGCCTGGAATTGTTACTATCTTTATGATGCTTTTGACTAAAATTTTTTCTCTTCGTCGATTTGTCTTGCAACCCCATTCACTTTTTCCTTGAACCTCATACTCCTCCGATTGTCTCACTATAGACCTTCTTCTACAACATCAGAAACGTTACTCCCTTCTTTAAGAGAATTGGCTCACATGAGACAGGAAGGATCTGTAGCATGTGTTCGCAGCATGTGTCCACCAGGGTGATTTGTGTCTACTTTCCGTATACATGGACTGTTGTTGTGCTTCAAGTTTGGTGAGTGCATTTATAAACTATCCTGCGTCAGCTGGGGGCTCAAATTTGGTTGCTGTCAGTGATTTTTTTTCTCTCATTGACACGTTTCTCCACGAACTTCGTTGCGTTTTGCTGGGCACTACCATCTTTGTTCTGGTTTCTGAGACCCAGTTTCCCCGAGTTCATGTCTGGTCACTGCCATTTTTTCGATTAATTTTTCTTCGTTTTTTCTTCTTCTATTCATAATAATAATAATAATAATAATAATAATAAATTTTATTACCACATAAAAGGTAAAAGGAGACCGGTTGGGGTGAGATGATCAGCCTACTAACACCCTTCCTAAACTTACACATAAATACAGACAAAAAAAAACCGATAAAAAACATTGATATCAAGTATAAACAGGGCTCATCAGAATGCTGAAAACACGACAAAAAATTTGAAGGATCAACCTTACGGATGCCTCTCCTAACAATGTCAAGACTCGCCGACCCAACCAACTCGGATGTCAGGCCATTCCATGGAATCACCACTCGATTAGAAAAAAAAAACTTTGTACAATCCCTATGCACTTCACTAACAGTCAGTTTCAGATGGTGTCCACGGGTGATACCATTGGTCCTAATCATGAAAAACGCACCCGGGTCTACATCCACAAACCCCAGCAGAATAGAAAAGGTGAGACAAAGGCCCGCATGCAACCGTCAAGTTAAAGGAATTCCAACCCAAGGCGCAGCAGACGCTGACTATAGGATAGCTCACGCATTCCTGGCAAACGCTATTTTTCTTTTAAGAAGCAGATAGTGCGGAAGGATGATAAGGTGGAAATATTTTTCTTTGGCGGAGTGTGCCACCGATTGTAAATCCCTAATAAAAAATTCGGTGAAGGATTTTATTTATGACAACGAACTTTCAACAGGCTGTACCGTACTCCACAGGGAAGCCAGCCGAAGAAGAACTATGTGCTTTGATGCTCACCAGTCGCCATCAGGACCTAAGATGTCCTTCTCTTCACATTTACGTGCTTCGTTCTCAAAAGTCTTGCCCTTTGCATAGCGAGTTACCTGACCACTCTGATCTTATTAGCCAGTTATTTACGTAACACGACGGCTTTGGCCTGGAAAAAGATTTTGACCTTCTGAATATTGACTATAAACCTAACTCCATTCTCTCTTTGAGGACTGGGCAGTGGATTTCTTAACAAACAAGAGATTCTTTTAACAAACCAACGGAAATTTGTAATGGCCGAAGTTGACGAAAGGATGTCCCAGATGGAGGTTCGTCTGAGTGAGAAGATTAATATGCTCCATTGTTCTTCTACTAGGCCAAAACCAGAAACTGTAGGTGGTTCTTCTGGCTTCTTCCATTTTCCCCAGACTCAATCAGAGGAAAAAAGGTTGAAGCTTACTACAAACTTGACCATGACTGATGATGGAAAACTGGAACTGCATTTTGCGCATTTAGATCGCCATACGGAAACTAATGTATAGATAGGAAACACAAAACTTATTTCTGATGCAGCTATCCATAAAAATATAACTTTTCGTTGTGGGCGCCCTTGAAGGGAGCCAAACCCACATCTGCCAGGTCAGACTATTCCAGATGTGCCTATCCAAACGCAACCCTTAAAAGACATCAATGCCCAATATCCTACCATCATTAACCTGTGCGATAAGCAGTGCTCAAAGTGGGTATAAATAAGGGGTGGTATGGCATCTGAAGACTTTTTTTTAATGTTTTTCCCAATTTCCGACTAAGAATCTTTGGTTTAGAGGGTGGGGGTGTTGATAAAATAAAAACGGGCCGTTAAATAAGGTGAAAATATAAGAGAAGCCTAAATATATCTTTACTCAAATTGGTCCAAAAAAAATAATATCTCGAATATTTGGGGAAAAAAACCTGTTATATTTCAAAACAACAACGTTAGCCAAAGTTAGTGTGTGGCTTTAGTTATTTATTTTCTTGGGGATCTTATGGATATTTTAATATTTAGCCGGTAGGAATAACATTATTGAAGAATCCCACAGAAACATTACAAAACGAAACCCTATGTGCCACTACCAAAATCAAGAATTGAAGCAGGCGATTAAATAAACACAGGGCTGTCACTTTTAGGCAAAACATGAATCAGGCAAAAATCAAGAACTGACGTGATTAAAAAACAGTATTATCACAGCACAAACAAATAAATCAACCACGTTCGAACTTTGTCACACGGTATGCCCATTCCTCAAGGCAAAAAGAGGTGGTATGCTATAAGCCATTTTCGTGAAGAGGAGGTATGCCATACCATCTCATACCGCCCCACTTCGAGCCCTGACGATAAGAAAAACTCTATTTATGCTTCTATGCAAACAACCGGGGAAGGCACCACACCTAAATGGGAGAACCCAACTGTAATTGTGGGCAATTTAAAAACTTGGGCATCATCAAAAGCTTGGACCATACCAGGAGCCAAGATCCAAGATCTGTTTTCACAGCTACCCGAGATCTTTGGAAGTTCGGACCGTAAATAAGCCTTCATTGTGTGCGCTGGAACAAATAGCCTTCTCTACGAATAAACCAAATCAAACAGTGCTCCATCTTATAAACTTCACCGATTCCATTCGTGCTTCAAGACTCTCTGCCAAAATTACCTTAATCGGATTATTTCCATGGCAGCCACATCGCACACAAATGTGTTATTGCGGAAACTATGTATGGAGCGGAATTTTAACTTTGCCACCCTTGGCAGTCACATCTACGCTGACCACACATTACTTGCGAGAGATGTAACTCTTCCTGCTCGTATAGTCACAACGTCTCCTCAAAGAACAGTTGCTAGCACAAATAGCGCTCACCGCTTGATCAAGGAAGCACAGACAACATGGCGCTGGAAGTCGTAGCTTAAGCCGGCCCACATTGGCGTTCAAATATGCCAATAAATAGACGTTGGACGGTTGCAAGCTGCCACAATATTTCGTGATATTTTTACAATCCGCATAAAATGGCAAATGTTAGCTAACACAATTTACCTTCTCGAAATTCGCTCTCCTTAGTGTTGTTTACACACTATTTTTAAACTGCGTGATCGCAAAGTACGGTGACACACAACAATTTTTTACTACACATACAAGAATTTTATAAAACCGGAACTAACGCTGGTGCAGTTTACCATGTATCGTCCTAGGTTGTAGTGTGTCTTATCCGGTGTTATCCGTGGTTTCATGAAAGTTTGGTGTGTGTAGAAAAAAAAAGGTGTTTGTCCTAACGTGCCACACGCGTTTCTTCCGGGTTTCTAACGCTTGCTGAGTATTGCTATTCATAGATATATGCTCCACCCGTAATGTAGTGAGGCTATTGCTCTACTGTTATACTTAGCTCCACTTGTAACTAGAACAAGTTTTAAAACAGAATGCAGAATTAAAAAAGACCTTGGATCTGCTGGATCTAAACTAGCTTAAAATTAATTTAAACTCCTAATCTAACCTACTAATATATTTTCTTAAGTGATTAATTAAGTAAGAGATATCCGTGAGGTGTAGCCGATTTACCGCGGATATTCGCTCGTCTGCGAGAAACGGCTAGCCCAATCGAGGGTATGGAGGGAAATCGCACGAGTGCTGATTTCCCTCTACGCCCGAGATTGGACTAGCCGTTTCGAACAGATGAGCGAATATCCGTGGTAAAATCGGCTACACCGCACGGATATGTGTTTTAATGCTAAGGTGTGACGTCGAGCTAATTTTATCGTGTTATTAGAGTTTTTTAAAGACTTGTTTCAAGGATTTAAGATTTTTTACATGTGACTTATGTAAATTCCTGAACGGAAGTTCTGGTTTAGAAATGGGGTTGGAAGCTTCCTGTGTATGAAGGCCGACCAAAGGGGAGAGACACTGCGTATTACCGATGTTTGTGTTTAAGGTAAAACTATTTTTATCTACTTTAATAGTTTAAATAAGATGAGTGTATAAAATGTGCTATTCGCTTGAGTCTCGTAGGTTTTTAGGTGTGTTTAGGAAGTGTCAGTAGTTTAGTTTTCGTACCGTCGGAACGAAAGATTGCTGGGTTGGGCCATTCCTCCGGGGTGGGGGTCTAGCATAGTATGCGATTTTTTTTTCTGTGTTAGGCTAGAAAGAAAAATGTCGCAGGTTGTAAATGTGCTTGTTTATGCTGGTTGCATTTCTGTTGAGTACGGTAATTTTGCAAAGTCGGGTCATATGGCACATGGTGGAGCAGGGGTTGTGTAGACCCGTGTAAAAAGTGTTAGATTATCAAAAAAGTGTGGGTTATCAAAATTAACCGACTGTAACGTGTGTGGGTTTTCACATTAACTGTATATAACGACTACACTTTTAGCATGGGGATGTATTAGCGTGACGTCACCACCGTGCATTAAGTATTCTTAACTTGAACATTTTGATTTAGTGATGCTAACTACTTTCGATTTGCATGATAACACTTAGTCACGTAAACTAGTGCAGTAGACGCCTTGCCATTGGGATCATTGATTACAGCACCCTTTAGCGGGTATTGTTGGAAGGCGATACTTTACCTAAATATTAACTATTGACAGAGAAACAGTGGTATAACCTATATATTCTATCCTAATAGAAACCATTAGAACTTTGAGTGAACTTTTTTTAGGAGCACGGAAAACCACAATTTATTTTTTCTTACACTCAAAAGGATGTTAAAAGTCCGAAACCACCAAAAGGCAAACCAAGTACGTGAAGGCTGCTACAAATAACCCCCCAAAAAATAAATTTTTTTCCGTACAATTTGTGAACTGTAGCCTGCATCAGCAATGGAATATGCATGGCAATATCCATATGCAATGTCTGTATGTCCGAGTTATATCTGTGGTGTCATCACAGATATTTATTTATCTTGTTCAAAAAGAGCAACTTTTTCCCTTGCTTGCGTGGTTACCGGTGCATGGTTACCATAACAATTTCTTACCGATATTTGTTCCACTCGTACGCTTATTAGTTCCTGCTTAGCATCTTCACAGTCTTTGTCTAATTGCAACACTTGGCCAAATGCAACTTCAGATTCTGCAAATCTCTAAAATAAATTATAAACAAACAAATTCAAGATTTTTTTTTCTTTATAAAAGGCGCCTTTTAAATGATGGGATTCGCAGGAGAGATGTAGCCTCATCTCATAATCACAATTTCACCACGATACGTTTCGTCTGGTTCCAGAAATTATTAAATTGTTGAAATGATTGGCCAAAAAATAAAAACCAGTTAAAAACATAAAGGAAACAGATAAATGCATATAACGCTATCTTGTCGGTAGCAAACATATAAAATATAAATAAAACCACGCTTCAAGTATTCAGTAACCTTTTGAACTCGGACGCACGAAGGAAAAGACACATTTTAAAACAAGGTTGTCATGTGTAAATATTTAGTAATTAAGAAAACTAGACACACACCCTGTAAACAAGCAAAGTGCCAGCATCGTGCGTGAGCATCGCTTGTGACACCATCAAAAGAAAGCCCGGTGGTTAGTATGGGTTACATGTTTGGTTTAAAACATGTACGAGTTTGATGGACTACTGTATATATCAGTGATAATTTGTTGTCCTTCTCAGCTCTTTTACCTTGAAAGGCCCCAACAACATTATTGCAAGCAATGCTTTGTGCTGGTAAATGTAGAGAATTGTTCAAGTGGTGTTACTTTAATACAGAGCAAAAGTAAAAGTTTTATTTGGCAAAAACCTTGTATTTGTTACGGAAAATGCACGTGCCCGAATTGATCAGTTTTGCTCATTGGGTCTTCCCCCAAATTGACGACTGTTAATTTCCAGCAAGAGTCTCACTACAGGTATTAGAAGGTCTGCTGTAGGTTATCTGTCACCTGAGGGAGGCCATGTCCGTATTAAGTATGGAAGGAAGTGATGTCAAAGTGATGTGAAAATTATTTCCGTGCAATGGGAAAACCAAAGTTTCCTATGATTTTCGTGGGAGGCCGAACTTCGTAGTAGTATTGACTAACTTTATGAAACTGGAGGTGATTCGAGCCAAATTCAAGAGCTGTACTGCGCAGATGAGCCATGTAAAGTAACTACACTAATAAAATACTACCACTTGATGTAGTGCTTCATGCTTTCTTCGAGGCAGTTGGTACACTTATGATATATCCACATAACTGCTGGCAATTATATGTTCGCTCATGTCCTCACCTCCGTCAGATTACCTATACCTCTTAGATAGTGACTGATGAAGGTTTTTTTGTTCCGCTAGGAACAGGCCAAACCTACTTCTTCTGAAGGTATGCCCAAGCACAGGAGGTCATGGGGAAAAGAAGGTGGCACATTCGTAGAGGAATCCTTATCGATTAGAAGGAATAGCGGGACCCTAGAGGCCATCTTTCCTTGAGATTTAGACCAAGTGGGAGGTAAATTCGTATATTCTAGGTAGCAACATATTGCATGAATTGTCAATTGATTTTTTTCACCACTTGATGGTTCAAATATAGGGCTGAGTTTTTCGATGCCTGAACCCTGTTGGGAACACTGATACCTGACTAACCCTTTTCCAAATGGATGTGTTCATTCTGCCTGGTTAATATCACTAATACATTTGCCGATCGGCAGTGGCAAGCGTCACGAAAAACATTTATTTTAATTTACATATAAGCTGGTTTGTCCCCGGCTAAAGACCCCAAAGCTATGTGTACACCAAGGAGTGGCTCCCTAGCCTGAAGTTGAGGCATCCGTGAATATAGTCCAGTTAAATTAATCCAAATTTAGGTGGAATCGTGGAATAATTCTGAATAAGCTGATTTTTGGTACAGATGTTCGTAACGGCCTCAGGTTCAACATACTAAAAGTCCTCAGCTGTCCGTATTGAGCTAATGCCACCATCTTGAAAACATGGTACCCGACATCGGTTTTTTTCCCCACCATAACACTAACGGTTGCTCGGGCCTGAAAATATGTTTTGACCAAAATTGTAGAGCATGAAATTTTCTACAAAAAAAGGTTTTATTAGTTTTTGAAATGAGTCAATGATTCAGCAAATAAATGGTGTCAAGGAGGCCAAACACGTGTATTGCACCCAATGTACATTACACTTCATATACTAAGGCTTTTTGGGACCTAAAATTGATGGAATTGTTCACTTTCTGTGAAAATCATGAAATTTGGTACGGATGCACATGAACAGTAACTAGGGAAAAGTAGCTATGATTGCAGTTCAAAACAATACTTAGGGGGAGGGAGGGAGTGATTTACTTTCTAAACGGTTTTTTGGCTTTAACTCCTTAACCGTCAATAAATCAAAAGCACAATGTGAAGCATAAACGTTCAGCACACAACTCTGGACAGGAAAAGTGGTATAAATCTTCTACGTATAAGTAACCTTTGAACCCCAAAACCGTATTTTAAGTATACCACCCTTCATTTGCACGAACCCTTTTTCAATTGGTTGTTATAGTGATTTTTGCGTTCAAAGCATTCTTGCAAGTCGTTCAATAGCCCGAAAAGGACATGCTTAGGATTTGCTGAAAGGTGGGGATCTATTCTTTCCATCAATCTAACCAAAATTGTTTAACGCTCAAAAGTTAAAGTTATGTTGAACTTGATGTCAATACAACATCTGTGCCAAAAGTCAGCTTATTATGAATTGTTCCGAGCATTTGATCTAATTTGACTGGACTAATAGGAGGCATCCAGAGATGGTTGGTGAATAGTCACTCCCATATGAAGGTAGTCTTCTTGAAGCCAACATTAATGTACCTGATGAAGCAAGTTGTTAAATGTCGTCTTGCCAGGAAGCCATTCAAGTGTCTGGCCCACTGCAGTAGTGCACAAGTCTATGTGACCTGTGACCAAACTTAAATTCCCGGCTGAGACTGACTGAAGTTGTGTCAGTGCCGAGACGAGCTTCTTGATCCTCTCTGGACAGGATTGATTCAGGAAGTAGATCAGGTCGAACTCTGCTCCCACAACACGGTGGTTTAAGCAGGAAGGAAACATGACTTAAGCATGCAGATTTCTAGACTTAGCTCCATGAACGGATGTATACGAAAAAACAAGGCCTCTCATTGGAGATTTCGAGGATCCTTAATTGTTGAGGTATGCTTGTACTCGGTTGTAGAGGGTATGACCAACAACTTAGCGAAGGACAGACATGACGAACACAGATGAAGGACAGAGGTGCTAGAAGTGCCCTTTCGAGACAAAACGAAACAGGTGAAACATAGACGGATGAAGCGGGAAGTGTAAACAAGCTCCAGAGACAGGGTCAGTCACAGAGATACGTGGAAGAATCAGGCAAGTTTTATCGTAATTGCCGTTTTGACAACTTTGACATGATGTACCTGGCAGCGAACCAGGAGTTGGCAGCTTGTTTAGGAAAGCAATTTCCGAAGCAACTCTAGTAGACAAGATGAGAATAGTTTGGCACAAGCATACACGTTCTTCGCTCCCTCCAGCGATGAGTTGGTTGACTTAGCAAGCAACAAGGCAATGATGATGTTTTTAGCAGAAATTCCTTAGATTTCGTTTAATAAACTTCAGTCAATAAATTAAGTAACTGACCCTGAAAAAAATTAATTTGGGACGAAACACTCGCAATAAGGTTAGTAAAGAACTGCACAATATCACATAGAATGATTAGGTTAGGGTGATGGGAATAGTCACCTCATTTATGGCACTGTTAATTGCCGTCGATATCATTCCACTAACTTTGAAAGTTGGCCTTTTCTTACTTAGGTTAGTTCCAAAAGAAATCAGGTATGAACAAGTCAAGTTGTAACAATTTTACTTCGTTAATACCCCACCTTTTTTTAAACTAACCTTTGGTCTAATGAACTATGCAGCGACTCGGAAGAGCTGAAATGTTCATGGTGAACATTCCTTTCGAACTAATTTCCACCACATTCGTTTCAAATTTGTGAAATTAATCCATTTTCTACACCGCTTGCTCGGCATGTGTATTGCAGAGTCTTGAAGGTGGGAGCACACATCAATCCTATCTAAAGGGACAAAAAAACTGCAGTGCACTAAGCATAGACTGTCTTCGTCTTTTGGGCTGTCTTCGTCAATGCCCAAAACGATTGGGAAAATTGGCTGGGTAGTGAGCAAGGACGCCATCTTGTGGGGACGTATATACTGTACATACGATTTCAATACTACAGATGAAATGTGTGAGGTTTTATTTGAGAAATAAACCATTCCATTTATTATCAGTATTGTAATTCTTTATTTGTATTTTTTTTTTGTAATTTGTGCATGTTTTGTATGTGAGACGTATGCGAGGAAAACAGTAAGGAAAGTGGTTGAGCTGTCCTACATTACACAACTAAGAAGGTCAAGGTTGCAATGATCGGCTAAACTTGGTAGTATGGAAGGTGGTTTTGTTGAGACGAATGAGTGCCAGACATTTTGTACTGCCATCTTGTGAGTGAAAAACGAACTATTTCAACACTTAAAACCTTTTATCTCGTATGTGTACTGATGACTACCTCAATTAAAATAGTGATACATGTATATGAAAGACGATGAATGCGTTAAAGGGGTAAATACACGATAAATTATTTTAAAAAGGCAAAAAAAAAATGTTGAGTCCGAGCTACTACAAGTCTAGTGTCCCCAAGCAGGGTTTTAATAAAAATGAATAATACTACTACGTGTATAACAACTGCTCACCATGTAACGAAACTGCACCTGCATATAATAGTGATGAACATTGATTTTGTATAGTATGCTTCTATCGACACCACCATGCTTTTTTTTTTTTTTTTTGGATCCTGGCCTATAAGCAGGATTACAAACAAAATCATCAAGTGTGCCGTAAAAAAAGGGTTATATGAATTGAATTTTCACTTGTTAAAATGTACACGGATAAAAAGTGATAATTTTTTAATTGAAATAATCAATTGTACAATTAAGAAAATTGCATATGCATTAAGTGCTGTTGTCCTTTACGTTTTAAATAAATGATTCGTAAAGCAGAACAGCACTTGAACAGATGCAATTTTCTCAATTGCAATTTTCTCAATCAATACATTTGTATATCAATTAAAAAATCATCAATTTTTATCCGTGTACATTTTAACAAGTGAAAATTCAATCATATAACCCTTTTTTTTATGGCACACTTGACGTTTTTGTTTGTAATCCGTGTACCTTTTTTACGGCTATGGCGTCATGCTACAAAGGTTTATACATGCAGTCTCTTGTTGCTGGCCGATTTTAACAATTCAAGTCAGCTCTGAAAGCCTGCATCTGCGAAATAAATACGCCGCAATTCTATCGTTTTTAGCTGCCAATTTCGAGGCCGAACATGCAACTTAGTTTGGGTTAAAAATATACGCGTTTAGCTGAAACACTGATTCTTTCATTTTACCGTTCAACAATCAACTTTTTAGCATAGACATAACACGTGCACGAAGAATGAATTTGGAGTTTGCTGAGTGACATTGTTCCGTAAATACAATGGTTAAAACAATGTAAAATAATCAAAATGATCGTTTAGGGTCCCGTAACTCCGAAATGGATCAGATTTAGTTAGGTGCAGTAGTTTTTTCTTCAGCCAACAACAACAACAACAACAAGTGAACAGTTTTCAAATTTACGTGTGGCTCCGTACGTTTAGTCGTGCACGGAATTGCATAAAATTTGGTGTAATATTGGGAAAAGTTGCTATCTACTATCTAGCCAAGTTTGGGCGAAATATATTGAATAGAAACGGAGGAATACATAGTTATAGTTTTGCTGGAGAGAGGACTTCAATCATATATATACACGGCTATCCCCGTGTATGATATCGATTAAAATGAACAATATTACGTATATAACAACTGCTTACTGTGAAACGAAACCAAAGCTACATATATGCATTAATTTTTGTAGTACGCTCACCTATGGACGTCGCCATATTGTATGACGTCAATCAAAATCGCGTCCATTTTACGTAGTATTAAAAAAAATGTTCAACAGCAATTGAAACCTATGTTGACTAGCTGAAACCAAAACCGAACTTACGGGCCACAACTCTGGGGTGCGTATGGCCATCGCCATTTTTATTACCCACAATGCACCTAACCGGATGTGACATCATCAAGATGGCGGCTGGACTACTTCCAGTCCGGTTTGTACAGTTTCCTTACTACTGAAAGGAAGTTGCCCATACCTAAATTTACTGTAAATGAAAATATCAGCACCTAAGTTTATTGGAAACTAGGTTATTACAGCACCAAGTTTACTGGAAAGAATCTTATTGCAGATTTAAGTTGTGTTCGACCAAAGTATGCTGGATAGGAAGAAATTTAGATCGGAGATCAAACTAGTATTTCATTTTTGATAAGTTCTTAAGACGAATTTTATTTTCCACACAAAACATTTATTGGCGTGTGCAAAGAAGAACATTTAAAAAAAATTTAAACACTATTCATACAAACATGTGCACGTAAGCTCTTCAGCAAACAGAATTTTAATTTCTTCTATGTGGAGCAGCATATTACTATTTCCGTGTGTTTCACATTTGTAAAACCTTTTTTAATTTTTATTTTAACAACTTACTTTGAGTCCTGCTAAAGCCCTTCCCTTGCGATGGTAATTTTTCGACCAGTACGGATTCAGTTCTATAGCCTTTTCAGCATCTTTTAGAGCTCTGCATAAAGATAATCCAGTTAGCTTCCAAACACAAGCAGAAATTCACAAGGCTGTATTAACCAGTTTTACTTACTCATCGAAAAAGCCCAAGCCATCGTAACAAAATGAGCGGTTCCCATAAAACCTGAAAAAAACAAATTAAACTTTTGAAGTAAATAATAAACAATATCACAAGACAAAGAGTAACGAAGTAGCCAATCAAGTAAAGAATGGTCTTAGCGATATCTCATGCCACAAGTGTCTCTTGTATTCTCATAAGGTCTCTTTCTTTAAAACCTTTTTCTTTAAACTTCTCTAAAGTCAAACTGCACTGTACGTGATGACTGTGGGAAGTGGCTATTACGTAAGGTTCTATGACTAAACATCGCAGAACAAAACATCGCCGAACTAAACATCGCCGGACTAAACATCGTTGATGAAACATCGCGAGGACAAAACATCGCTAGAACAAAATATCGCAAGGACAAAACATTGCATGGGCTAAAATCGTTCAAAAAACGTTTGTTATTCAACACTAAACACTTTTCTTATTTGTTGTTTTCTTGTACTTTTCTTATACTTTTCTTGTTTTCCATGAGTTCTTAATCGTGCTTTGTTTGACTTTGGAAACCCTGTTTTTCACATTAAGTACAGTTTTTATTGCTGTTTTTAAGAAAACGTTTAGCTTTTTTTTCTCTTGTGGTGTGAGGTGAGGTTCATTAGCACATCCGAGTTGAATGACGATTTTAAGATTAAGTACAATGGTTCACGTAACAAAATTAAAAAACTTGAGAAAATATAATTAAAAATCAGTTAAACGGCTATATAAAAAAGACGAAGTCTGTGAATTACGTAACTTGAAGATTGGTAACTTGAAGACGCAAGTTGGTGTAACTGCAGGATTACTGAACCACACAACACCAATTGTCGAACTAAACGAAATTCCAGACCTTTGCCCCCTCCCTCCTTATCCATTAGCATTATCCATACCATTAATTATTACCCCTTATCCATATCCATTAACAGGATCGGCCTATTACTAGGTAATGGAGCCTTGTAATAGACCGATCCATTACTAGGCTTTAAATTCTCTCCCTCCTCCCCCATTGTAATAGCCGATACATTGATGAGTTGAGTTAATTTTAATTCAGTACAGTTTACAAGGAAATATGATCCATTACTACGCTTTCAGCCCCACTCCCCTCCTCCGCATTGTAATAGCCGATCCGTTACTGAGGTTGAGTTTAGTAGTTTACATGGAAATATTTGAAGACGAACTTCACCTCTCACCACAAGAGAAAGCTAAACGTTTTCTTAAAACAGGAATAAAAACTGTGCCTAATGTGAAAAACAGAGTTTCCAAAATCAAACAAAGCACTATTAAGAACTCAAGCAAAACAAGAAAAGTCTAAGAAAAGTACAAGAAAACAACAAATAAGATAAGTTAAAAAGTGTACAATAATAAATGTTTCTTGAACGATTTCAGCCCATGCGATGTGTTGTCTTTGTGATGTTTTGTCCTAGCGATGATTTGTCCGCGCGATGTTTTGTCCTGTGATGTTTAGTCTGGTCACCATCACGTAATGCACCTTATTTACTGAAAAATGTAAATTTCTCAAGAAAGATGAACATCTTGGTTTCTATATACTTCTGTTTTTATCCTTTGTAAATTCAATGAATTAAAATTTTGAAATTTGGTGTTGTGTTGCAAGCATTTGTTGGTCATTTTTTTTAACACCAAGCAGCTAAGAATGGTTGCCTAGCAGTAGTAGCAAAAAAAAAAAGTAAGGGATCTCTTCACCCCCCCCCCCCTGCCCAAAAAAAAAGAAAGCCCGGAAATAATTGGCAAACAAAAACAAAACGAACATTTTTTTTTCGTTTGTCAGCCTCAGCCATCATTAGTTCAGCATTCAGCTAATCGCTAATTCGCTATTGAACAGAGCACACTCCGTGTCACTCATCTCACCAGCCCACATGTGGACGGACAGCACAGCAAAACAATCGGTTTAAGGATTTGTGGGGAGACTGGATAACAGGACCATTGGCCCTAGCAACAACGAGATGGATAAGAAGCATGGCATGTCGCCAGGCTAGACTCTTACTCTAATCTCGAGAGATAGTTCGCGTATCGCTCCGGTCTGCTGTCACTGCCTTGAAAGCAGACTAACTGGGATAATAATCACACAATATTTTATTTTTAAAAAGTAAGCGATCGCCGCTCCTTCTCTAAAAAAAGTAAGCGTCACTCCCTCCACCAACTACACCACTGTTGCCTAGGCCATTGAACCATCTTGCTAAACGGATTGTACAGTGCCTACGAATTGTAAACTGGCCTGTGAACTAAATTTAACTTAATCGTATAATTTGTTTAAGGTTTACTGAGAGTAGTACTATGTGAATAATGACTAATCCGATGACAACCATTGTTTGACGAAGTGATGTGATCCTTTTAACAGTCGCATCTAACATAGTGAAAATAAGAATTCTACCCTTAGCATAAACTCTATCTAGGTTCAGGGTCCTGAATAACCTTTATGTGACATACAGACCTTTTTAGAAAAAAAAAACAATCCTTGTGAGGCAATGAATTCTGCATAGACACATGCTAGTTTGTCACCCGCCAAAATTCAGTGAAAACATCAACCTCCATCCTACCCATACAAAATATACATGAATATGTCGACCACTAGATATTTTTGTCTTTAATGACAAGAGAGTTGGGATGTTTTCGGGCATCTTAGGAAAAATAACAATGCAACAAAAGTGGATGAAATTCGTCTGATCGGGAGATTTTGGTAGACCGACACCATGGTCTAAAGGCTGACACCCAAAACGCCGATGGCTGATAGGCAAACAGGCCAATAGGTCAACTGGTACTAAAGATCGACGTCCAAAAAGGCAGACGTCCCAAAAGGTAAACAGGCATAAATGGGAGATAATATATAAAAGGCCGACATACCAGAATGACAATATTTTGTGTGACTAATTTATTAACTGTTTAAAAATCTAAAAAAAAGAAGATTTTTCAACAAAACATCACACATTATGAATTCTGCCACGTGTTCGGGGAAAGTTTATAATGAATTTTAGAGGTGTCCTTAGTTAAAATGTATTTGTAACATAAAAAAAAGCATAACTATTTTATTAAAATAGCCTTAGTATATCTCTGAATTAATATCCCGAATAAACAAAAAAATCGGTCGAGGGATTCGACCTAGGCCCTCTCTTGTCTGGAGACGGCACTATACTTGCCTGCTTTGCTTGGGGTTCAATAGACCCTTTCCAAAGTTCGTGCTACGTGTTATTTTGACCAAGTTGTGGTATGATGACGATTGGGTGGTAGAAATGATTTGCGTGCTACCATAAATAGTGCGTAACGTTTACAGCAGTGCAAGTTTTTCGCAACACATCATGGATTATGTTCGTTTTCTGGTAATGAATGAGTAGTTTTTAGTGTTAGGTTTGAAATTCCCCCAGAATTCGACTTTAAACTTCCAGTACGGTTATTCATTAGTGCGAATTAGTAGCACTGTTTATGCACAACAACGATTTACCTCAATGACTATGGTTTTAATTTATTTTTTGTTCGGGCCAAGTTGTACACAAACTGTGATCTGTGTTAATAAACGCACATTTAGTTCAACCAGGATATTAATTTGCTTTGAAATAAGAAATGATGAAAATAATTTAACTACAGGTTCCCACTAGCTTAGTGAGAGTTGGCAGATCTACTAAAATCGGGTCACAAGATGTACACTTGACACTGACTTCTGGTGATTCTCTGTTAATGGCTTTAAGAGGGAGTACCACAGCTTGCACAGTATTAGCCACAGAGTTCGGTTGCAGACCATTGTTTGGTGCTCTCCCCAACAACTTTAGTGTTAAATTTCATAGCATTATTGGTGTACAGGAGACTTTTCTGCTGAAAAATTATTTCAACTTGCAGCTTAAAAAATTACTTTTGTAATAAACTTTTAATTCCCTCCTTCTTTATACTTACGTCTAAAAAGAAATGAACTATTGTTAGCAGTGCCGTAACATCTTTGAAACTTCCGATTTATAATATTTTAGGAATAGCTTGACCAGAAGTGCAGACCAGAAAATAAAAACCATTTATCACGCTTAGTAAATTACTATCAGATAAGCCAAAACAAGAATAACAGCCACACTGCCCACTTCATCGCTTTAGTGGATCTAGAAACACACAGAATTCGTATGCTTGATGGATCATTTGGAGTGTAAGTACATCAAGCTCAGAATACATCAAGGAAGCTGTTGCAACAAATTGAGATAACAACTGGCAGAAGGAAAAGCAGCCACTCGGGCTGCTGCCCTTTCAGCGGAAGGTAACAGCCGCGAATAAACACTAACTCTGCGAGTCTGCAAGCTTCCTTCAAGCAATGATGGGATACCTAACCGTCACAGACATTGCCAAGCAACTGTAAACGGAATCAGAATTGAGCAACTTCCTGTCGATATGATGGTCAATTTATACCGAGAATATACCTTCATAATTTTATAACAACAATTAACCAATGGGAAGCCAATAAACTGCGGCCACAAGCCAATCACGCCTCCTTAACAGCGATTAAACGACCACACGGTATTTTATCAGATTAAGCTATCGGCGTCACCCCTCCATCTTGAATTAACGTTTGACTTGTCTTGTACCGTAGCTTACGCCGCATAAACATAGTATGAAAGAACTGCATTTGGTAGTACTAAATCAATTTCTAAGCGTATACGACGTACCTGACAGTCAGGTGACACATTATTTAACATCTCGGCGATGTGCGTTTAATCTTTGGTTACCATAGTAACAGAAGTCAGCTGCCCACCAAAGCGCGTTACGCCGTTCTGGTTAGGCCTATCGCCAATACTATGAGATGCATGACAATCGAGGCAACCCCAGTGCCGTAATGATATATGGTACTTGATTTAACCGAAAATAGTAGAAATAAATTAATAACAATTATCGTAAAACTTAGTATTGTTACGAATCATAATCTATTTTAAATCTATGAGCAACACTTTGATCAAAAATAAAACACGTATTTACTTCCATTGAAGCGTTCTAACAGTTGACTGCTTTCACGGGGAATTACTTTCGGTTTCGCTTAAGTTCGTGATAGATCGTTGGCAGGAAACAAAATTACATTATTTATGGAGACGACAGTAGAAAATAGGATTCCTACAGATACTAAACGAACCAGTAAGTGCATGTGGCAACAATTTGAATGGTTTTATCATTTCGTGCAAACAAGAATTGTAATTCAAGGGAGAAACCAAAGCAGTACAATTAGGCCGTGTTGTACAAGTTGAAGTTTCATTTTAAACTTGATGTTTAAGGGAGGCGGTATTCTCGTTTCAAATATAACTCGAGCGTAGTTTAAGTATCGATAAATTTTCTCAACCAAGAGTTACAATCCGAAGCTGAAAATATACCGAGCGCTTGCGCGAGGTGTTTTTATCAGCTTGGGAATGTAACAAATGGTTGAGAAAATTTATCGATAAAAAACTACGCTCTCGTTATATTCTTACTGAAAATACTATGCTGACTGGTATCGCTGATACCGATAATCACAAAACATAACACAAATGCATAGTGTAAAGTTTGATAGGTTCAGTTAACATCTTCAATGATGCAGAAATTGAGGGCCGGCCCCAGTGCAATGAGTGCTGGAGGCTTCTTTCCCAAAAAAAAATCACACTAAGATATTAAATTTGTGGCATTAAAAAAATGCACATTTATCCCAAACAAAAAAACATGTACTTCAGCTTTTATTTTTCTATTTTGTAGCAATGTACGTTTGTAGTTGAAACATAACTGGGAGTGAAGGTAAGCCAGTAACAATACCTAATTCTGAAATGTTTGTAAAAATACCTAATTCCTCAAGGTCAAGGCTTGCATTGAGGTAGGATAACCCGAAAACTCTACTTTGGATGACGAAGTGTCACCAATGTAGGCCTGTGGGGCGAAGCCAGGTGACATCAATAAGTTTTGTTGGTTTGAATCCTTGGCGTATCACTTCATTCCCCCATTGTACGCTTAACTAAATTTGGAGCGGTGGCATCACCTTGGGTATATGATGATGAATGTCGAGCTTACGTGTTTTTTAGCACCAATTAAATCTGCTTCTACTATATAAGTACATTTTAAAATTATAAAAAAATACTTGAATTTTGCTACCGTTTAAGCTGCCATTTTTCCCGCCATCTTTGATCCAAGCACATTTTTAGAGCATTTTTTGAGTTCGGCAGACTTTGCAGTTGACATAGTTCTGAATTTGTTTATTGTATGACAACCGTTTTTAAAATAAAAGCGCCACCATGTTGGTTTTTGAACAGGTTTCAGGTAGTACCCCCTCCTAAAAGTTCCTCAAGGGTGTGGACACGAAGTACACCAGAAATAGTATTAACCTCACAAACAACAGTTTTCTTGAGAATTTGTTGCTTACACACACTACTAATAGTTTGTGTGTTACTTCACTTTTATGGAGTGATGTATGGTCTGATTTTGGTTCACTGCTCCCGAGTTTATAAAAAGAAAGTAAAAACTACTAAATCCATCTATGTGACTCCTTCATAGTTGAATGGTTCAAAACAAATTCACCCCATTCCCCCCTTGCTGTAAACAATCTAGACAATATCCCCACACAAACTTCTAAATTCAAAATTATTCAATTAAGACATGTATATTATGAATGGTGAGCGTTAATGGGACAAACATACGATAAACTAAAATATCCCGATCTATAAGTCCCCGATCCATAAGCCTAGAACCCGATCTATACCTGATCTATAAGTCAAGTGTTCCCGAGCAGGACCACTACCCGATCTATAAGTCTAGTGTTCCCGATCTATAAGTCCAGTGGAACCCGATCTATAAGTCTAATGGAACCCGATCTATATAGTGTTCCTGAGCAGGGTCTTGATAAAAATGACCAATACTATATATACAACAACTGCTCACCATGAACTGAAACCGACCCTACATACATTACTAACGAACACACAGTTCTTTTTTATAGTATGCTCACCTATGGACGCCACCATGATGAATGATGTTGTACCTAATAGTATCCATTTTACATATTAAAGAAATATTCACTAGCAATCGAGGCATATATTGACTATATTATGATGAATATTATGAAAAAGGTTTTGGGACCCGACCTACGGGTTCAGTGTCCCCGAGCAGTAGATGAACGATCCTACATATATAACTCCTCACCATGAAACGAAACCGAGCCTACATATATTACTAATCAGCATTGTTTTTGTGTGGTATGCTCACCAATGGGGGGGCGGGTAGGGGGGGGGGTGGAGGCTTGATGGTACGTCGACAGCTAGGTTATTAGCACCAACCTCAGTCACAGTGCAGTGGTCCGGGTTGCCACTGCACCACATATTACAGACATATTACACAAACCTGGAATCTAGACCTTATCGTAGATCTACATACACCTCCTGCAAAAATTGAAAAACACCATCGAGATGGCAACATCAAAAAGCAAGTGTCGGATCGTAAGTGGGTGTCGACACAGATGACATTCAGGAGGGCCAACCCCCCCGCAAAAGGAAATAGTGAGTAAGTCGGGTGTGACCAATGCGTAAGTGGGCCAACACCATCTGTTCACGGCGACTGTGGCGACTAGCAGAGTGCCATTCCTCAACAGTGCCTTTAATAGCCCGCAATTAATCACCATCTGGTCTGTCCCATAAGGCTTGCCAAAAAGCGTGCAACCTCAGAAATAGAGTTGTAAAGACGTCTGAGGGAAAAAGGCTGAGATCCATTTCGAGAGGACCAGAAAGGAACCACTTCGCTGCAGAATCAGCATGCTCATTCCCAGCTATCCCAACATGCCACGGTGTTCTGCAGACCAGGCAAGAGGGAAAGCAGAGCTTGGACACGTTGTATCATGGGATTCCGAGGATTGCATTTCGCCAAGGACTCCAGGGCATTCATGGAATCACTAAAGATGATAAAATGTGTGCCCTGAAGTTCAAGGATTCAATCCACCACCAGACCGAGAGCCAGAAGCGCTGCAGAAAACACGGAATAGCCTGAAGGAAGGCGATGGGAAATGGGCACTCCCTTATGCACACAAGCACGTGCTATGCCAACTTCTGACTTCGACCCATCAGTGAACTGCCTGTCGATATCCAACCACCTTGCTGGTAGGGTGGAACCTTTTGGAAGGGACGCCCGAGAAGAAATAAAAATGCCACTTGGGACAAGCCAAGGGGCCACTGGTTTCCCCAAGCCTCAAGATGCAGGATATTTCAAAGGCCATCTTCCAACATGACTGCTGGAGCCTATCGCAAAAGTTACCCTTACCCACCACGCGTCTGCCATTCCGCAAGTCTAGTCCAAAAACCATGGACTGAGCAGGACTGGATCGCACAGCACGCAAACGCACAGCATACTGAATAGCTAGCTGTTACCTACGAATGACCAAAGGTGGCTCCGAGACTTCAGCATAGAGGCTGACCACTGGAGACGTCCGAAATATCCCAGTCACCAGACGCAGGCCACTGTGATGCACTGTGTCCAACATCTGGAGAGTCGAGTCAATAGTCGAACCATAGACCATGCATGCATTTATCAAGTTTGCTGTAGACAACAACTAAGTAGTGGCGCAGCATGGCAGTGTGATCGGCACCCCATGAAGAGCCCGACAGAACCCGTATGATGTTAAGCACCTGCAAAGCCTTGTCTTTGTTGGCGCACGTGTGGAAGCCAAGACAACCTGGAATCGAACACCAGACCCAGGAAACGTGACTGTGGGACACCAGGAATTTGCGCCCATCCCGAGTGCAGGCAAGGATCTGGGTGCAGTGTTCGTTAACGGCAAAACTAGACACACACTGTTTTGTCCGGAGAAAATCGGAAACCGTTACTGACTACCCAGCTCTGGACTTTGTTAATCGCCAGCTGTAGCTGCTGCCGCTCGCAGGTCTGCATGCGAGCCGCCCAAAACAACAAATAATCAACAAATAATCAGTCATCAACAAATAATGACTGGGATACAGCAGCTTGCTGAGCAATGGGGCTGATCCCAATGACAATCCTTGAGGCACAACATTCTCCAAAACAAACAGGCATGAAAGAGTCGTCACGACACGAATGCGAAAAGAACGGCCCGAGATGAAAACTGAAAAGGACAGTGGCATACGTCCCCTCAAGCCACAGTTATAGAGATTACGGAGCATCCCATAACGCCAGGTCGTATCATAAGCCTTCTCCAAGTCAAAGAAAACTTGAACCAGATGTTGATGCAGACAAAAAGCCTCCCTCACATCCGATTCAAAGCAAACTGATGATCGATGATTGACCGAAATGTCGAAAGCCACCACACTGGGATGCAGATAAGAATCCCCATGATTCCAGCACCCAGACCAACCTCTTACTGACCATCCATTCCATAAGTTTACAAACACAGCTAGTCAGAGTGATTGGGCAATAACTGGAAGTAGAAGTCGGGTCTTTGCCCAGTTTTACAATCGAGATTAGCACTGCTGCCCTCCATGCAGACGGAATAGAGCCTTCTGCCCACACATGGTTGAACATCTCTAGTAAGAACTGCTGGGAGGCAAGCGGAAGATGTTTCAACAGCTGTTAGTGAACATCATCAGCCCTGGGGCAGAGTCACGTGACCTGGGCAAAGCTGAAACAAATTTCTGCCTGGTAAATGGTAGATTGTACTCTGCTAGACTGTCCGAACGAAAAGTCTAGAGAGTTAGCCTCTTCTCTACACTTAATCCCGAGAAAACTAGGATCATAATGGTTATCACTCGAGACCTACACAAATGCAGATGCAAGACAATCAGCGATATCCGGCACAGAAAATATCACGGCATTCGCTACCCAGAACTGTGACACCGGGGAAGGCACGTTCCTCCCCGAGATTTGGCGCACCTTCCTCCAAACCTGAGAAGGTGTGGAACGCGTGATTGACAAAACATAAGCCGACCACGAAGCATGCCTAGCCTCACGGATGACATATCTGGCACGGGCACGGCAACGCTTAAAGGCCACAAAGTTGTCAGTTGTTGGGCATACCGTAAATGCACACAATGCTCGCCTGCGGGCCCGAATGGCCTGTCCGCAAGCCGGTGTCCATCATGGAACAGGCTGTGTGGACGTACGTGGGATAGAAGCATGAGCAGCAGCAAGGACCACATCAGTGACATGAGTTGAAAGGTCACCCACATCTGAAAAGTCCTCCACCGCATGCTGGAAGACAGCAGCCTCAGCAAAGGCTGACCACTCAGTTCGTTTAAGTGCTCACCTGGGTGGCCTGGAAACCACAGAATCCCCCCCACTCCCTTGTTGTGGACAACACAATGGGGAGGTGATTGCTCCCATGCAGATCAGCAGTGACAGCCCAAATGAATTGAACTGGGATGGCTAGCAAGCAAAAGGCCAAGTCCACTGCTGACCAATTGCCTGTGGCCAGGTTGCAGTGTATGGTGGCTCCATCGTTCAAGATACAAATGAACCGCCTCTGCATCCACTCTTCAAGGATCGTCCCCTTGTTGTCAGTATTAGGTACTCCACACTGGACGTGGTAGCTGTTAAAGTCGCCCAGCAGGAGGAAAGGTGCAGGAAGCTGGTGGATCTGGCCCTCTAAGTCACCAACCCCAAAGACCTCATCCAGAGGTAAATAAAACGAACAGACGAAGCTGAAAGAAACTCTAACTGCTACCACCTGAAATCTAGTGTGCAGAGACACACTTGCTTGTTACTGAGAGTGGTGAAACAGCACCGCAACCCCACCATGAGCACGTGCTACATGGTCGACATCGAGGCGGTAGACAGAGTATCCCCAAACAACCGGAATATCCGATGCATTGAAGCAAGTCTCCTGTAGGCAGCAGCACAGAGGTTGCCAGTGCGACAAAAGTAGCCGCAACTCTTCTGCTTGGGTCCGATAACCTTGTCAGTTCCACTGAACAATGGTACGCACAGTCATTGGGGCGAGCTCAAGATTGAATCCTACCCATCAACCTTTCCTTCGGGCGATGCGAAAACATCTGAATCCTCACCTGAATCAAAAGATGGAGTGGTGTCCAGAACAAAGTTGTCGCACTGCTCTGGGCCAGCACAGTCAGCACCTTCATAGGCTGCTGAGCACAACTAACACAGGTAGTCTTACTCATACACGAGCCGCTGGTATGACCAAAGAGTTGACAGCGGTAACATCGCTTTGGATTTGGGATGTAACATCTGACCTTCAACCGTAGGTAACCTGCAGTAATGTGCTGCGGTGCAAGCGGCGTATCAAAGGTCAGCAAAAAAGTGTCAGTAGGCTGGGCACCATTCTCTCCTTTCCATGTCAAACGCATCACAGCCGTAACGCCTTGTGACTTGAGTTCGTCCAGGATGACATCACTGAAGCCTCTCAAATGCAAGCACGTCACGACCCCCTTGCTGCTGTTCAAGGTATGATGCGGCTCAACAAACACTGGGCATGATCCCAGTGCAGTCGCTTTAAAAAGCCTGTTCGTCTGAGCGTTGTCTGCAACCTCCATAAGGTGTCCCCCAGCACGGAGCCGAGAGACACTCTTCGGATCAGAAACTCTTCGGATCAGAACCACAGATCCCTTACAGGGCTTTGTGTACAGCAAACGGACCGAGTTGTGTAACATCTTTGCCCTCACCTGTCTCAACCAGGAACTTTGGGACTTGTTCCCGACTTTTACCCCAGTACTGCAACTGGGCACTAGGCGCAACCAACTCGGGTTCTCTCCTTGGTGCTTGCTAGTGTGGCTAGGAGAGGAAGAAATTGTGGGGAAAAGAATTTGCCATTGAAAGCAAAAAAGAGGTCGCGGCAGTGCGCTCCCACAGAAGCCGCATACCCAGGGCCCTGCACCAGTAAGCTACCACTGTTGTTTATCTCAGTGAGGTGGCAGCTTAGCATGCTGAGAGGCAAGGCCATCCAGGAAGCCGTACACACCACCTCCTTCAAAAACCCAAACAATTCGGGTCTGTGATGCAGATGGATACAGCAAAAGTTGCCTCCCCACATCGACAGGACCCGACAGGTCATAGCCGATTGACATTGCACCGGCTCGCCCAGGCCACTCGTCCTCCAGAATAATTAGCCAAAGCCTGAAAGCCAGGATCTCTGCCTCTATGGATTACTGGATTGCAGCACACGGCCAACATGCTGGGGGATGAGGATGGAAAGCCCAATGGCCAGAACGGGCAAATCGGAATCAAATCCAAAAGGGGATTCAAACTGCCAAACATCCTCTAAGCAGCTACCCCGGGCCCAGTTTGTCTGGTTGTCCCTTCAGCTCTTTCCGACTAATGCTTGCGACGGGTGTTAACACCCCCCCCCCCCCCCCCCACCGCCATACACACCATAGGCACACGTACAAACCATAGTGTTGTGGCCACTAGTGTTAAAGACGGAACAAAAACTCTCCATTATGCAGACCCTGGGCACACTAGCAAACCGTGATTTTGGGTTCCTTTTAGTCACCTTCTACGACACGCAGGGGTATGGTGGGCATATACTACCCCCAGCCCACAGGGGGCTCACCAATGGACACCGCCATCTTGAAAAGACGTCATTCAAGATGGCACCTATTTCGCATATTATTAAAACAAGTCCTCACTAGCAATCGAAAACTGTATTGATTATATAAAACCGAACTTACCGGCTGCAATTTTATGTTGCTCACCTATGGGTGTCGCCATTTTTATCACCCACAATGCACCCTACCGGATGTGACGTCATTCAATATGCCGTCCGACCCTCTTCTGGTGCCAGACGTACACATTCCTTACAACTCTAAAATGACAGTACAGTCATGACCAACGAAATATGGAGTGTGGAAACATTTGTATACATTAGTTTCTGCAGGTAGTCATGTTTTGAGTAAACACCAGCAAACATGGCTACTGAATTAAATAAATGGAGTTATCCAAATAGATGATCTAACCCTTGTTTGCTGTCATTGCAGAATGATCCAATTCACAATAATCTCTTCCGCAATCATGTTTAGGGACCCCATGAACCACAAACAGAATGAGCAAGCGTAGAAAGTGCTCAGAATTAATGACTGCGAGATCGAATCCCACCACTGACCTAGAACTTAAAAAATTGTTCACACGTCGTTCAATATAAAGAAAAGGGTACACAATTTAATACCAATACCAGCCTTTTTGAAAAGTAAAGACAAAATTGTCCCTTCTGATTGAAGAAATAAGTATCCTAAATCTCACCGAAAGTCTTCGGGGTTCATTCTGATGGCTTCTGAAAAGCACTTGACGGCGGCTGGAAAGTTACCAGCATTCGCCATTTGATTTCCTCGAACTGAAAACCAAACAAAAAAAAAGATATTTTAAGAGAATAGTCCTTTGTTGTTATTCATAATTTGATAAATCAGCACACTTACTTCCTAAGTTGCGACTGTATAAAACTGATGGGTCAGTGTCCTCAGCCTAAAAACAAACACAATAGCAAAATTCAGTTGACGTAAATCAAAATAATTAAACATAATATGAAAAAGTCCATTAATTAGCCTCAAGTTGCAAACAGTAAATGTGTGTATATGTTGCATGGCAGATGACAAAATATCCTTCGTTAACTATTTTGCATAATCATCTTTACCGTGGCTCGGGTAACGTGGCATAGAGAAAATTCGGTAATAAATACTTGCCCTCTGGGCACGCATTTCGACGTTAGACACAAAAGGAGCAATGGAAACGCGTGACAATGCAGGATGCATGGTACAACGATTCTATAGTTCATCAGTCAGGAATGCAAAATGCCACAGCAGGCTAAAAACTGCTTTAATTTGCTGATAGATGATGCCACTCCTGGCACCCACTATTTGTAACCTGGTTATTTGCTATCTGGCACCTGGCTGGCCTATTTATTACCTAGTCACTGTGAAGGGGCAAGGGGTAATCGTCTAACTGGAAAATGGCATAATTGGAAGAACGTATACCGTATAACAGTATAACGGAAAGTCGTCTTACACGAAATTCGTATAATGGAAAATCGTCAAACAGAAAGATCGTAAAATGGAAAATCATTTAAGAGGAAATTCGTATAATGTAAAATCGTCTAATGTCCGTGCCTTGGTCGCGCTACTGCGCTCGCTGCGGCTATACATATAATATCAGAAACCGCAAGTATATTATTGTCCAGTTAGGCGTTTATCCATTATACGATATTCCGTTTAGATTATTTTCCATTATACGATATTCCATTTAGAAGAATTTCCATTATACGATATTCCGTTTAGATGATTTTCCATTATACGATATCCCGTTTAGATGATTTTCCATTATACGATATTCCATTTAGAAGAATTTCCATTATACGATATTCCGTTTAGATTATTTTCCATTATACGATATTCCATTTAGAAGAATTTCCATTATACGATATTCCGTTTAGATGGTTTTCCATTATACGATATTCCGTTTAGATGATTTTCCCGATATTTTATTTATGCAGATATTAGACAATTATCCCATTAGACGATTTTCCAGTTAGACGTTCGTCCGACGCCCCACTGTGAACAGATTGTCCGACGCCCCACTTTGAAATTTGGAAAATGCAACTAAAATGCTGACAAAATGCTTGGTAGCAATAGGCAAGCAATAAGAAGATGCTGTCAAAAAGGCTACCAATTTAAAATAGTAAAAATGAGATAAACTATTTAATTCAATTCGGGTTCGAGAGTAGCAAAATCGGTCACTGTGAGCAGGAGCAACCACACATCATGCACTGTATAGTAGAGTGAACAAAGTGCAAAGCTAAGAAGTTATTGGACTGTCACCAGTGGCTGTCGATGTCAATATCACACAAACCTTAGAGTTCGACTCACATTTAATTGAACAGTTTTCAGGTCGATTGCACGTCACACACATATTATGGTGTGTACCCATACCTTAATAAACAAGTCAAATTTTAGCATGCCTATTCATGGTTTAGCCAATTACAAATACAAATGAATGATGTTAAAGTTAATGTAGATATAAACGCTAGTAAAATGCCATACATTTGGAAATGCTATGGCAACATAAGAATGATATGTATGGTCACACTGAACCAAGGCAAGCTTAGGTAGTAGTTGAGCCATCTGAATGACGTTACTACTTCCCACTGATGTTTGCTGTAGACATTTTACGTTTGATCTTTTGATCGCTTATAAACAAACTTGGGTCCATCAAAACTGCCATGTAAAGTAGTGCCTTCGGCTTGATGGCAATGGGACAAGTAGGAAGGCAGGAGCAAGTCAAGAATACAATCATCTGTTTGAAAAAGAATTTTATGCAGCTTTCTAGCCTATGGTGGCACTTCAGCTACGAAAGTGTTGCTACTGTTGTGCCCAATAGTCGAATAGGTGGCTATGCAAGAATTTATTGTTAAATTTCTACTTAATGCTAGTAAAAAACAGAAATTTGATATTTACCATCAATTAAACAACTAAACAATGTAAACTACCTTCTATTTCATGCCACAAGCCAGCTTTTTTAACAGAAGCATTGAGACTCGCACCTACCCTATGCTCTTTCCTTGCAGTTTCTTCTGTGACAACGAATTTCGCAGACTTCCCAACATTGCTTCGAATTAATGGATTGCAGATTTCGATCTTGCCTGATACGGTTCCAATAAAAGGACTTTTTGAAGTCAATTCCTATACATAAAAACAGAACTATCTACACTGAAATAATATACCTACTTTCCAGGTAACCAACCAATGCAATAAATACTGTTGTTCTAGGTCAAGTATTAGTTTTGTAAAAATAAACCAAAAACTGAGGGATGAATGAAGGAATCAGTTGGCATCACGACCTTCCTTTCAACACTAACAACCTGAAAACGAAAGAAGACGTCTGCATTGAATGGGACTCGCCATAGTAGAAACGGCTTAAGATGAACTGGCATAAGTGTCAAAATCACACCGTTTCTCTTATTGCGCTTGATGTAAAATACCGTTCCTAGTAAATGTAGGACAATGATTCAAATTTGTACATCTTTATAGTCGTAGAATAGGAGTAATAAAAATGATATTGTCCAGGTGTTAGTCTCCCTCAATTTGCAAAATACCAGGTATTGGTGACTTGCTGCAAAAGAAATCGCTCATCTAAAAGGAGCAACCGTCACAACTGTAGGTTACAAGGTGTGAAGATACCGTTTGTGAATACGCTTGGGTGTGACGCTGGTATTTAAACAATTCTAAGGCTTTCAGGACTTTTAGCCTAATTTTTAGCTGCCTTTTTAATTTAATAAGCAGCAGTAAATAAGTGTGTTAGAAAGCATTCATCCAGCTTGAGGCCTAGAGCTAAAATTACCATAACAACTGGAAATCTTTAAAATATTAGACACAACTGTGTTAATGTTTGGTATTGCAGAAAATACACGTTTTCTGCTGCAGTATACCAACGTTCCAAATCAATAGCTTTTTGTCATGTTACTCAATTTGAGGTTTCAGATTTGAAAATCTCAGCAAGTGTAAAAGGCAGTTTTGGCCACCACACCGTAGAGAACTTGTCATTAATGGAAATAAATCCAGGTGTTTCTAAACCCTATGCAGAAACTTTAAGGATGATTTCCACCATACAAATGTAGGTTAAAAACTCCTATAAACATGTGTCCGGAAATGCTTCCTAAGGGCACTGCGGCCCCTCGAAGGTGACCCCTGAAACCACGTCCCACCTAATATCCCGGAAACCGTTTGAGCCACATCAATAAGCCTTGGTGTGTGAAGTAATAGTAATAACAGCTATTAGGAAACACTGTATTAAGAAACAGGCTTTGGGCCTATTGTAGGCGGAGTGAACAGACCTTTATTTAAAATTTGTTAATGATCCTTAAATATCTAGGAGAACTGTTCAATCGGCTAAGTTTGGGCTCTTTGCCTTTTGAAGAGACGTATTGCTGTTATTTGCAGGCCTTTGTCTTATTTTAGCTTTTTTTCCAAATAGGCCAAAGCTACGTATCATATTTATTTTAGCAGGCTTTCGTTTGCTCCATCATTTGTGTCTGTTTAGTTATTTTTAGATCCACATCCGACACCAAAGATGTGAGCCATCGCCAAGGATTAAAAATATAACGACACACATGTCACGGCTGGTTGGGCTGCCACTGTTCATAATTCTGACATTGTCTACAACAATAATTACTGCCCTGCAAAGTGTCTTCCCTAGATTACAAATGCGAATAATAAAACATTTAATCATAAGCCAAACAATTATCAGAGCGATAGTTTGTAACAATAATCAAAAGTTTCAGCAGGTTGGCAATGCTGCCGCTGGTCTAATACTTGACAACGCCACCAACGAAATTATTGAGGCGCACACCTCTATCATGCACAGCAACGTTGATCTTAAAATAATATTATAATCTATCAGTAACGATTACAATATTGTAGGTCAAAAAGTGTTAGCTTTTAGGCCTACTTTAGCTACTTGAGTCATTCAAAGTCAGAGTTTATTGGTTTTGAGTTCCTTGTGTAATTCAAGTGCTAGTCATTCAAGTCCGAGTTATTTTGTTGTCAGTTCTTTGTGCGATTCAAGTTCGAGTCATTCAAAGTGAGAGTTTATTGGTTTTGAGTTCCATGTGTGATTCGAGTGCTAGTCATTCAAGTCCGAGTTTCTTTCTTGTCAGTTCTTTGTGTGATTCAAGTTATAGTATAATGCCTGCATACAGTAACGAAGAAATTGCCGATATTCATGTATGGACGTGGAAATGGTAATGCTTATAAAGCGCAACGTCCTTACCAGGCTGAGATTCCAAACCATCGCGTTCCCGACCCACGCACATTTACATTTGTGCATCGACGACTCAGGGAGCATGGCACTGTTCACCCTCCCAATACTGATGGTGGAAGACCTACGACCTAGGAGATTTTGGAAATGGTCGATCAAACTCCATCGACAAGCACAAGACAAATTGCTGCTGAAGTAAGGGCTTCTCCCGCGACTGTTTGGAGCACACTGCATGAACAACTCCTGCATCCATACCATATTCAGCGGATGCAGGCTCTGGTAATCCGAGATCATGCACGAAGAGTGGAGTTCTGCCAATGGCTATTAAGACAGTGTGCTAGGAACCCCCTTTTCACGCTTATGATTCTGTATACAGACGAGGTCCAGTTTATGAGAGATGCTTTTATGAACTTTCATAATGATTACATCTGGGCATATGAAAATCCCCATTGTGCAACCAAGACACCAGCAAACATTTTCCATGAATGCATGGGGCGGAATAGTGGGGGCTCATTTGATAGGGCCATTTTTCCTGCCGCAGACCCTGAATGGTGAAAACTACCTACACTTTGCCGTTGTGGCCTGGTTTATTAGAGGAGGTTCCACTGCATGTAAGGCAACATAGCTATTTTATGGATGATGGTGCTCCTGCACACTTTCGCATTATTGTTCGGGAATTTTTGGGAAATATCTACCCTAATCGGTGGATAGGTAGAGGGGCGCCCACTGCCTGGCCCGCACGTTCCCCAGACTGTAATCCCCTTGACTTCTTTATTTGGGGGCATTTGAAGACACTCGTCTACAGACAGCAAGTTATAAATGTTGAGGTACTCCGTGAGCGGATAGTGGCTGGTTTCGAAACGGTGCGAAATACCGCCGGTATCTTTGAACAGATATGGCGGTCAATGAGACGATGTATGGAAGCATGCATTGCGGCTGTGGGAGAACATTTTGAATGCATCATTTAAATATAGTGTTCCGTAATTTTTAACTCTACAACGTCAGCCTTGATGTTTGTGCTGTGCATGACATTCGCATAAAGTTTGTTTCTGGGAGTTGGGGGGGGGGTCGAGACTGTTGATCGGCCCTTGTTGACAGCATGTGATGAAAATCCTCACTGGTACCTCTTTTGGACCATGAAGGTCAACCAGCTCCTGTGAATTATCAAATTGAACTATATGCATAACTAGGTTTTGTTTGTTCAAATTAGACTATACAGTGTTTTCTGTCAATCCATTTTTCCATTGTTCCATTTCTCTTGAAACAGGTTGGTCCTACTGGTATTCCACAAGATGGTCGTTTTGTGTACCTCTTTCTGGAGAATCCATTTCTGGTATTACAACTTGAAAAAGACGCTGAAGATAAACAGAAAGGAGGGGGGGATAATTGCCCCCCCCCCCCCATTACTGCCCCTCCCTAGTTGTATTTAATCTGCTAATAAAGTGAAATAATAACTGTTATTACTCACATACCAAGGCTTATTACTATGGCTCAAATGGTTTCCGAGCTATTAAGTTGGGACTGGGTTTTAGAGGATTTGTGTGTGTGTGTGGGTGTGTGTCTGACATTTACATATAATAGTGTTACGTAGTACCATTATCGTAATGTCTCATTCTCAAGAAAACATGCAGGTGGTGCTAAAACCCTCCATTCCTACGTGTTAAAGCGATACACAGAATTCACATAAGAATTATTGACAAGTTGTAATGTTATCAGACCTTTCCAATTCGACGTGTCTCATGTCGAATTAATGTTGTGTATGATCTTGGTTCGATCAGGACTTTTAGAATGTTTCTTAGAATGAATTTTGTAAATTTGTGCCGAAATTATTCTTGTTCCTTTATTTTTTTACTGAATTCAAGTCTTTCATTCCTTGTTCATCCCTTGTTCAATAACGAATCATTGCTAAAAGAACCACTTGGTGATATTTCACCAGAAATATATAACAGCCACTTTCACACTAGCCTTCTAGCCCCAATATTCGAAATAAGCTGTCATATAAAATGATATTCACCTCTTCCAATTCACTGTCTTCTGAGGACGACCTGAAAGGAAAAAGCCCTTCCTTAATCATGTTGATGTTGAAAAAAACAAAACAATTACCAAAATCTTGTCGTTGTGCTTCACTAACCGGCTTGCACGTTTATTTTTAATTGAGTTACATTGTGCAGGGTTTGATGTAACCTATAAAAAATTAAAAGTAAAAGGTTAATTCCAGGCTGGAAATTCGTGAACGAAATTAACGGTAATAGGAAATATGGGAATAATTTTACAAAAAACTGCATAGAAGAATACAGAAAAATTAGGCTAGTCTACTTTTAGTAGAGCTAAAATATTTTAGGAATAGGTTGGCTAATAGCATTGACCTTAAAAAGCACCATTAGTCACTCACGATGAAGTATTCGATGACCACATCTCCTGCTTCATCACTTTAAAAACATGGAAAACCTCCGAATTCACACGAGTGATTGTTTTAAACGTAGTGAAGCTCAGAATTCGTCACAGATTCTGTTGAGATAATCATCAGATGAAAATTTTCAATAACCCAGAAATAAATTTTATTAAGATCAGGTTGTAAAATCGCATTGGTGGCAGAGAAGAAATTAACTTGTCAGCATAAGAATTATTTCGAGCACCAATGAACGCTACTAGGCATCCATGCTACTCCATTAAAGTATCTTGATAAAATTACGATTTGTTTGCGTGCCTAAAGCAAGTATTCACTAAAGAAAGGTTTTAAAATAATATTTTTTCGTGGTTTGCTAACTTTTGTTGTGCTGTGTTAAAAATGTTCAACACTATTGACAATAGTGCCTTAAACCCATTGACAAACATTCATTTTTGAGGTAGGTTTGTTTGGGAAAGGTCATTTCCAAACGAGGTACAGAACGCTGACTAGTTGTAGTCTTCTACATGGGTTACCACTGACATTGTCACGTTGAAGCAAAGATGGTGAAGCTGAGAAGATAGTGTAGTGCTGAGCAAGTAGTAAGCTGAAAAGGTTGTGGTGGGACACTGAGGAAAATACTGAAGAAAGGTGTAAGGGAGCAGAGGACACACAAACCAATTACTAAGCAATTACGAGATTTAAACACGGAAGTTTAATAGCTAAAATTAGTTTTTACCATCCTAAAATACTTTCCTTCAGTATTAGCTTAAATCACTTATTTAATGTTCAAACGCCCAGACTTTAAAAAAATTAAAGCAGAACACGCTTTGCTTGGTTTTCCCACACATGGCACTGTCCATGCTCCTCCCCAGCATGCCTCACTGTGTTGGTTCCTCACAATCACTTCGTATGAACCACTTTGGGTTCCGTGAGAGTGTGGATAGTGGATGGATTTTACTAAAGGTAAGAATTTTAGGATACTAAAAACTAATTTTAGATTTTAATTCCGTTTCTCACAATCTACAAAATACTTCCTTCTAGCTGACTTTCTCTAATAGGAGGCTGATCAAGCTAGCAACCCAGAGCTAGCCTTACAGGTCAACCTTGTAAAGTTAAACACTAAAATACGTAGGAACTCACCTATGCCAAGCTACATTATTCCTTTAGACTGGCGTGAGTTTGGATTTACCCACACAACTATATTCAACTATGTGTGTAGTTCACAACATGTTCCACCACGTGTACTGTTCTACAATTAGTCCCACTTTGTTTACTGTTCCACAACATGTTCCACGATGTGTACTGTTTCAGAACATGTTCCACCATGCACTTTATGTTCCACCAAGTGTCCTCCTTTATCAGAACTTCTGGAATCCTGACCATAGCCCTGATGAAATTATTTTGTGCCAAAGTTTAGGAGTTGCCATTATTATGTTTCACCATACACACTCCTTCAGAATTTCTGACATCCCGCAGACAGTGGCTGATGAAGGTGTTTTTGTGCTTCCAGAAATACACCGCAACCACTTCTTCCAATGGAACTCCCATTCTAAACTCCCAAGAGGCCGCTAAGGCCCAAAGCTGGTGTGATGCACCTCGAGGGGGAGGCCTCTCTGTTTATTGTAAATAACAACGGAGCAACTGAACCAGACACTGAACATGCTCTCCACCCTCGGGATCTACAACCGGACCTAACCCTTTGATGATAACAGGTTTGGGTATTTTGTCTTGATGCTGATTCTTAGCACGGAAACCCACAGGAAAAGTCAAGAGTCACGCTGGGCCACTTTTTGGAAAATCGAATATATCCAACCTCTTGCCACTAGTTTATTCTGCCGAATGACATTGCTAGCGCTATTAGGAAAAATGTTTTCTGAGTGATATGAAGCAGTGATGCCATATGCATTGGCTCGTAAGGAGCTAGAAACTAACTAGGCTCCAAGAAATTTACTTTAAAAAAAGATTTAAATTGTGAGCAATTCCATGCCCCGAGTAGAGATTCCGCTAACGAATTGGTACATTTACGACACACTGTCCGTTTGCATTTGATTTAATTTAAAGATATACCATTTTTTTTCTTAAAAACCTATACAACTTAGACAGGGACATTAGAATTGTGAGCCATTTCACGTCCCCAGTAGGGATTCCTCTAGAATTTGTAGCTTTATGACACTCGCTCTGTTTGTATTTGATTTACTTAAAAGATATACTGATTTGCTTAAAAACTGATACAACTTCGTGAGATTAAAATTGTATATTATAGATGATTACGCGGAGATAGTCTAGAATAGGGAGATCTCAAGAAATGGAGACGGTGTTCTGGATACATAGATTTTTTGAAAGAGAAAGAAGGCTAATTTAAGGGAAAAAGTAACTAAGTATGTAAATTGTAAACGAGGAGAGTTTAGAAAATATGCAATTCTTGGAGCTGTAAGCCATCTGAAGCAAACTAATGCTCGTATAGATGAGCAGTCTTAAATCTGAGGCTCAGCTACGATGGCCATCACTGTGGAATTTTCCCCTACTTGGGGGCGTTTTTTCCTCGGGGCATCTTCTCCCGGGGGCGCTTTTCCCCGGGGGCATTTTGTCGGGGGCGTTTTGTCGGGGGCGTTTTTTCCGGATACCGTTGAGGGTCGATGGCAAAGCAAAAGACGTGAGGAGACTGGGGACAAAACCTCGCTTCCCACAGATTCGTCTCCGTGCGTGAATATGAAGCGTACCTAGCCTGGGGTCCAGAGTCCGATCAAGATGTTGTCAAAAATGATTCGGGATTTACAGTAATGAAATCGGGTCTTCCCTTGCTAGCTCCTGGAGTTCCCTGAACCAGAAGTCCACCAGCCACATCAGGGCTATCCAGATGAAATTGCAAGGAGATTCCAGCACCTTATTTAGAACTGCATGTAGTAGGGTGAAGGGTGGAAACCTCTAGGCAACAATTCCCATTAAGCCAGTTCCCAAGCCTGAGAATCCGGGAAGGGAGACACATAATTTGGCAGCTGGGCATTGAACTGAGTAACAAAGAGATCTACGAAAGGAGTTCCCCTTGTTGAAAAATAGCCTGAAATAATTGAAAGGTTAGCTGCCATTCTGTTTTTGGGATTAGATTCGCACGGGACAACTCGTCGGCCCAAACGTTCAACCTCCTTTCTATATGACTTTGTTGCAACATCACATGAAGACTGCCACAACGTCGAAGTGCTTGGATGCTTCTAACATTAGGGACCTGCAATGTATCCCTCCTCCCTTCCGTACATAGCAAATAGCCGTTGTGTTGTCGGACATGATCCGTACCATCTTCCCTGCCAGTAACGCAGACGAGTTGTGAACAGCTCGTAGTTCCAATATGTTGATGTGCAACCACTGTTCGTATGGATGCGAAATTCTGGACGCAGTTAGACGCCTAGGTGAGCTCCCCAACATGTTATCAACCCGTCAGAAAATAGGAGGTAATCTGGAGCAGACGAATGTTGTCGGAGTTGATCCACCATGACAGATTCTGACGAGGAACATTCTGAAGAACAACAGTATCATACCAAAATATCTGAAGGTTCCAATCTTCATTCCAGAACCAGTGCATTGGACACGTCCGCCAAGCTACCATGGGCAGCAACGCTGCACACATTGAAGTGAGTTCCCTTGCAGACACCGAATGCTGCTGAACGAGATTTGAGAGAGCTAGGGTCAGCTTGAAAATTCTATTCGGCAACAGCATCAGGAGAATTCGTCTTAGTAGTTAATAATGCAAATATATAATTGGGGAGGAATACAGGGATAAAACTGGGTATTTAAAGGTTAATCAAGTTTAGTCTGTTTCCGTCTGGGTTCATAATGTGTAATGTAGATGCCAACAGTACCTTTTACATGTATTTAAAAAGAACGTAGGTTACATACTTTTCACGATAATCACTCATAGTACTCACTACAATGACGTGTTTCGATTTACTTAAATGCAAAAATGAATTAGCTAAAACGAAACTCACATACAGTACTGCAAAATGGAGTAACCTACCGTGGTTATTACAAAAAGAAAATTTTAACTATTGCTTAACAATTATTTGTCTCTTAGTATTTACAGTTTCTTTGCAAGTGTTCACCGTGTGTAAGCCTTTTATAAGCTACCAACGATCTTACGTTCGACACGTAAATAAACACTATTGTTATTATTACCATACCTTATTATTTTCTTGACGAATCCCTGAGGATTCGTTTTCAAACTTCCCGTCTTCTTTTCGTTTCTGTCAGGAAGAAATATTTCACTTTTAAATATAAAACTCCACCATAGTAAGATGGTCCAATCTTGGTGACTAATTTAAAACACTACGAAGCAGGTCTATAAGAAGCAAGTTGGGTACTTAGTTGAAATTTATACTCGCAAGATATTTTAAATTTATCCACAAGCTGCTTTCTTCGTATCCGAACGAACTTTCGCTATTTTTCTACAACGCAATGAAAGTTGTTACCCATTTCGAACTTGTGTCCTGCCTGGTGAAAGTAAGGATAAAACCTAACCCATATTAATAACTAGCAACTAGTTGCACGCATTGTGCTTGGGCCAAGTCTTTGTCATATTTTAATTAACAACTAATTACAAACAAAAAGGTCAAGTGTGCCGTTAAAAAAGGGTTATACAATTTAAGTTTTACTTTACTTGTTAAAATGTACACGTTTAAAAATATAGGATGTTAAATTTAAATACTCAAATGTACAATTAAGAAAATTTTGTTGTTTAAGTACTGTTGTGCTTTAAGAATAAGTTAATTCGTAACCAAAAACGTGTACATTTAACACGTAAAACTTCAATCATATAAACCCTTTTTTTTACGACACCCATGACGTTCTTTCTCAGTGTACCTTTTTTTTTTGTACATAGTAGCCAACAAACGCTGATTTCGTTCGCTTAGCTCCGCCAGACATAAATAAACCTTTAGCCTAGCAATAATGGCACATTTTGCGATGTACCCCGCCAAGTAAAAAAGTTATGTACGCGCACGCATGCAATGGTTGGTGTAGCCCACTTTGAAACAATTTAGCTCAGCTCTGAAAGTCGCATCTACGAAATAATAAGCCATTCTATCGTTTGTTGCTGCCAATTTCGAGATTGGCCTCAAAGTTGTATTTAACTGAAACACGTGTTCTTTCAATTTCAATTTATTTTCCGGAGCCGTGACCCAGAGTCGTACGCCCCAACAAATTAATTACAGACTAAATACAAACTAAATATAAGCCAAACGAATCCCTTACACCACAACTGCACCACGAAGACTTGCTGACCCACACTACACTATCGATCACCTCAGCACCACAACACATCTCAAGTCACTAATAATAACATCCTTCACGTTCTCCACTGTGCACAAAATCAACACAACACAGGGTCACCACAGGGTAGCCACTACAACACACGCACACAATGCACACTCACGCACACAGGAGATACACAGGAGGAGACACACGGAGACTGACTATACACTCGTCTTGACTGCTCTGCAGTAGTTGGCTACAGAACGCAGTCGGGTCGCAGGCAACGTAACGTAAAACAGCGAAAGCAGTTCATAAACTGTTGGACATTCTCCAATCCAACGTTCTATTATCTGCTTCGGCAATGCAAATAACTTACAGGTAAGGAGGAAATGCTCCGGGGTGATTTCCAGTTTACACACTAAGCAAATTGGCGAGTCTACCCACTCAAATTTGTGCTGGTGCAGAAGAGAATGCCCTGTGCGGAGTCTTGAAAGCAGCTGAGCCCCCAGAATCGAAATGTATCCATGATAGACTTGGTTTGACAAACAGGATGTACGTGATAAAGGGTCCTTCCTGTTAGTGCAGCAGACCACTCATCCTGCCAGAAGCGTAGAAACCACTTTCGTACTGACAAATGCCGAGACCACACCGAGAGACACAGTTCATCCTCTGCAACGCCTTGGTTGTCCGCTTCCTTCGCCACTCCATCAGCCCATTCATTCCCCTGGCTTCTGCTATGAGCCTACACCCACTTCCTCATAGCCATCCAGAACTTCCAACTAACCATGAAGACTAGAGGGTCACTGCCGTTAAGCGACCTACAAGCACTCTGTAGTCGCCGAATACTGGACAATGAGTCTGTCAATAACACAAATGATGGGAGCCTCAGATTCATTACAACGTCCAGCGCCACGAAGCGCCGCAACTCACACACCATACTTGAGGATACCGCACGAAGGTGTCTCCGAACACAGACCTTGAGGGATGATACAACCACTCCGACTCCACCAGTGAGAGTTTCAGCATGAAACGAAGCATCACTGTAAACTTCACATTCAGCACTAAAAGTGTCCAGGAGTCTACAGAGGCTCGGGCACCACGACCAAGAACTCGGTGCACGGGCGACCCCAACATCAAAATGACGGAGGTGTGCAGCCCGCAGAAGCAGAGTCACCCCAAGCCCTGCAACACCCAAAATGCCCCTTGCTTTGTCAGTCAGACACTTATAATCGAAGAGGATCCTACCCACAGGATCAGCAGCTCCTCTGCTCAGATTCCTCATGCACAGAACCGCAAGGAGCTCCTTCGCACGACACAATGGTCGCGGTTCGTTTCATTCTACCCGTAGTGCCTGCACCGGAGTAGAATGTAGGCAACCAGAAACCGTCCGTAGACATTCGTTAATGGCGAATCAGAATTGAAATGTCTTCACATGACGCTCAGAAAGGGGAAGTGAAAGTCGAAGGTGGACCTAACAAAGGATCTGTACGTCGCTACAACGCACCCCTTAACAATGCACACCCCCCCCCGCGCATTCTTTCATTTTACCCATCAGTTTAGACGAAAGTTTAAAACCCATAGCACGTGCGAAATGTTAGTTAAAATTTACATTAAAGGTTTCCTCAAAGTGCGGTTTAATAATATGTTAGCATATCTTTATTGATCAATCTATGTATTGTGGGTGGCGTTTGCTGAATATCATTGTTCCCTAATATTACAATGTTTAAAACAATGTAAAACAATAAAACTGATAGTTCAGGATCCCAAATTCGGAATGGCTCGACCAATTGATAAAGTCATCTCTTTGAGGATAAAGGGCCAGGAAATTTCTGGCTTAGCCAACGTTTCAAATTATAGGTAGGTGTAGTAGTTTTTTCTGATAAGGTGGCACCCCAAGAAGAACAACAAGTGAACAGGTGTCAAATTTACGTGTGGCTTCCTACTTTTACCTTTGCACAAAATTGCATAATTTTTGGTATAAATATACCGTCCATACATATCAACAATCTGGCCAAGTTTGGTCGAAAAATATTGAACAGGAACGGAGCAATTTATTTTTAGTTTTACCAGTTTTGCTGGCGTGAAGACTTCAATCATAAACTAAAGCAATCTTTAATGATGTCAAGCACAACAGTGACTTGAGTAGAGCGATATCAGTGTGTAAAAATTTATTGGCCACTGAGTGAATATCGTTTCAAGGCAGCAACGGCCAATATCGCCCTCCCATATTTCTTACTAACGGAAGCCCGTGCTCCGCACGGGTGGTGTTTGATGCACCGTTAAAAACACTGGGACGATTTCCGTCCTGATGTGTTTGTAACGGAATGCGTGTATCCCGTCTATGTGTTTTTGCGTACCCTGGCTAGCAAACGGTGTTTTTCGTTTGCTTCACTCCCTCATTCAGCGTATCCCTTGTTCCAGAGTCCATATACTTACATTACATATGATTCTGTCCTGCAAAAATGGTTAGAATGCGCGTTTATACATGTGAAATAAATAAATACGCCTTTGTGCATGTGAAATAATAAATACGCCTTTGTACAC
>JAHWFP010141337.1:61231-82835 GCA_023313725.1 Lithobius niger | reverse complement strand
CACAAAATGGGATCGTGCGAGCGTTAAGCAGACGACACGCGAGAAGTGCAGTGGGCAACGGTTTCCACGCATTTTCAAAAACACTGGCACTCATGACAAGGTAAAACAGAAGCAAGCACAAGAAAGGAAGCCTGAAGAAGATAGGAGAGACCGAAATTAACACCACTCGGACTATTAGGCCTATCGAAAATTCGCAAAATACCGTACAGTGTGTATTTTTGTTTTTGAATTTGAGCGTTACAATTGTGATCGATTGATTTCGAACATTCAAAGTAGAAGATGGTTCATTTTTTCACCAAAAGTAATAGTAAGGAAGATCCAGTTACACCAGGCGACCGGTGATGCTACAAGCACCTACCCCGTCGTAGCATCCGCCGTTACAATTGGGACTTCTGCGTCATTCTTCAATTTCCCCCTACGAGCCCCTTACGAGCCTATGCAAGACAGCTCCCTTCACCTCCTAACCAGGAAGACCGTTTTTCTTGTCACTCTGGCCGCCAGTGCCCGCTGTTCTGAAATAAAAGCGCTTTCACCAGACCCCACCTTCTGCCTGTTCGGACCAAACTTCTCCTCATTAACCCTCTACCCAAGAACAGGTTTTCGAGCCAAAACACAAAAACCGTCGGAACCTCCTAAACCCATCACCTTTCCAGCCCTATCAAGCCTTACAGGCAACGAACCAGAACGGCTACTATGCCCCATCCGTGCTCTCCGCTTCTACCTCACAAGAACTCACAGGACGATATTTGCAGAGGCAGACACCAATTGTTCCTACCCGTCGACCTTCAATCAGGAGAGACCACGTCTTCCATGATATCCCGTTGGATTAGGAAGACAATCGACATCGCATACGATAAAGCCAACTTAACCAGAGAGAGAGCAACGGCACACGAGGTTAGAGCGATCTCCACTTCATGGGCACACCATAACGCCATACCCATAGACAAAATCCTTCAAGCCGCATCCTGGCGTCGCTCAACAACTTTCACCTCCCACTACCTGAGGGACATGTCCAGGGAAGAAAAGGGACTACACCGGCTGGGACCGATTGTCGCAGCCAGAACTGTGGTCAAGCCCCCTTAAGCACTTCAAAACGAAGTAGAAGCAAGCCATCCCAGATGGACTTACTTACTTACTAGGCTCCAAAACATCACCAAATTTGAATTCTCTCTGGGGAAAAAGGATATCGACTTAACGTGAAATTGACATGAAATGATGAAACTTACGTCAATCGAACATACATTACTAAATTTCCCGGCCAAGACCAACGATAACCCCAACATGTCTAAACAAGACTTCGACCGGTGGTCTGCCAATCTCGGCTGCAAACTACAAGAGTACCATCTAAATCTCCAAATCGTAACCTCGGAACAACTTAAACTGGGCTTTAAAGACATTTTGAAGAAATTGGGTGATTTACCGGCTGCCGAAACCCAACCTAAAAATGACACTTGTAACCGAACCGCTTGTCACTCCTTTACACCAGATGTTACCACAAAGTCTTTTAAGTGGTTATCTATCCTAACAATTCAAGAGGGGGGAGAAATTGAACTGTGTTCCATATTGTTCCAATTGGTGACTCGACTAACCAAATTCCTGCTAAGCTTATGAACATACTCCAACCGGGCTTACACACCCTACCACCAAATGTTACTACCCGCAGGAGGTGTAAATTGAAGAAACATACGCCTGCTTCTGGAGAACCGACCCATAACCTTGTACCTCCCGGAACGTCAAACCAGACCTCAGATCCATCTGAGTTTTTCTTTCTCCACTAAGAAACCACTCCTTCTCATTGGGGACTCCCAAATTCGTGGTGTCCGTCCACCAACTATGAGTCAAGCCAAAACCTGGTGTTTCCCAGGAGACACTGTTCAGCACATTAACAACACCCTCCCAGGCGTCCTCCAACACACATTTAGGGACGCTGACTTCGTTATTACAGCTGGATCAAACAACATTGCCATTGACTCCCCTACTGAAATTGTTCGACATCTTCATAAAACCATCTCTCTTCTGCGATCTCACAACCAACAAGCAAAGATAACTTTGGTAGGGCTGTTCCCACGTCGTCTTGCACGTCATAGGAATGACGACCAATTGTGTATACACACAAACCTACTGATGAAGGATCGCTGTATTAATCGCTCCTGTAACTGGCTTTCTCTCAATTGGCAAATTTGTTCCAGGCCAACCATTTTGGCACGTGATGGTCTACATCTCACTAGATTAGGCAAATCCATCTTCCTAAAGGAGATCAATCAACTACTTGAGCCCTTGGAAAACTGTCCCCTCTAAATGGGAGTAGTCCCACTTACACCAACCAAGACTGGCCTCGACGAATAATGCATACTGTACCCCTGGCTAATGGCTCCGTGACTCCTGCAACAGATATCCGGCCAATTGCCACCTCTGATTTAAAGTGCCTTCTTCTGAATGCTAGGAGTATTTTAAAAAACTTACCATTCTTTCATGCTTTACTGGCGTTAAACCTTTATGATTTGATTTTAACCCAAGCACTGAAACTTGCTTGGGTGCGGGCGACGCCGACGCAGCCGTTCTCGGAGGATACCCCGTCGACATTATTCGCCGTGACCGTAAGTCACATGCTGGAGGTATCATGGTGGTTCACAAACGAAACCTTCAGACTGCACTGGTGCATAATTCTACGGAGTCGGAGTCATTCTGCATCATCATCCCAAATTTTAACATTCAGTTTATTTTGGCCTACCTACCCGACAGTCACTCACCTATCCAAACCGAAAAGCTTTCTCAATTTATTCTTACCACCTATATACTAAACTAAATAACATCCTTTTAAGTGATTTTAACCTTTCCTCCGTCGACTGGCAGACTGGCCTCGCTTCTGATAAACTCCACCGTGACTTCTGAAGTAGCATTGCCCCATTGGCTTTCACACAATTGGTGGATTTTCCGACTCGAGGATCTAATATCTTAGACTTGGTTTTTACCACTGTGAATAGGTTGATTTACGCTCTGACTTCCATTCCAAACTTGGGTACTAGTGACCATTGCTCTGCTCAATTAACAACACCAGTACCTATGTAACTCAGTCTTCAAATCGGCGAGCACCCATTAACTTTGAAAAGTTAAAATTACGGTTATCAAATGTAAATTGGCCCTTTCTTTTTAAGGGAAATGATTCAAATGTTGACAGTCTTTGGACTACCTTTACAAATAATCTTCAATTCCATATTAAGGCTTCCCGATATGCAGTACGTCCTAACAGTAGAAATTCTTCACGTTCCATCCCATCTAATATCCGAAAGTTGGGTGTTAAAAAATTAAAATGTTGGAACAGTTAAAAAATCACATGGGGCATGCCGATTTTGGCCGTGATCCGAGCACTTTTCATTTTTCCTGCGTTAAAGTCTCCAGACAGCAAACAACTTTACGATAAGTTGCGACTGGCCTATTCCGAAGCTGTAAATTCTTGGCACGCCAGGCGTGAACACCATACTCTGGATAAAGGTGATCTTGGCTCGTTTTTTCGCCTGTATCGTACCAAAACACGAACTTCTAGAACTTTTCCACCACTCTTAAAATCTGGAAGTTATATTACCTCCAACCTCTATAAGACAAACCTCTTAAATTTAATCTTTATTGCTAATGGCCAAATTGACAACACTTCACATAATCAAGCATCAGAGATTGTTTTTTCCGAAACTGCTCCCGTGAACACCATATCTAAGCTTTCCTTCAACCGGGAAAGCCTACTCACCACTATTGCAAATATCAAATCTAGTAATGCATTGGGACCAGACGGCTTTTCGTCCAATTTCTTTAAACTTCTTGCGAGCGAACTGGCAGACCCACTGACATTCATTTTTAACTTCTCTTTCAAAACCGGCACACTTCCATCATGCTGGAATCGGGCAAATGTTATACCAGTTTTTAAGAAGGGAAACCCTTCTGATCCACAAATTGTCGTCCTATTGCTTTGACCTCCGTAGCATGTAAGTTAATGGAATCCCAAATCCGGGTGGTTCTATTAAAATTCCTTACAGAGTATAATCTCATTAGCTCGGACCAATTTAGGTTTTTGCAGAAACGTTCTACTACTCACCAATTACTTCTGTGTCTGGACCGTTGGTCCTCTGCATTAGGTATTGGTATTCCATTTGATACTATATATTTCGATTTTTGTAAGGCTTTCGAATCAGTTATACATTCTAAATTATTAGTAAAACTGGTAAATATTGGTGTTCGAGGTAAACTGCTTACTTGGATTACTGCTTTCCTGTCAAACCGCTCTCAACGTGTCAAAATTGATGATTCATTTTCTTCTTGGGGTAAGCTTTCTAGTGGCGTCCCCCAAGGTTCTGTACTTGGCCCTATTCTCTTTGTCATATTCCTCAATGATCTTTCCTTCGAACATGCTAATGACAAGAGATTTCACTTTAAGTTTGCGGATGACCTAAAAGCGGGTTCCACTATTGTCAACTTAACAGATGGTTTCCACTTATCTGAAGATATAAACTATATCAACTGCCCCTTTCCTTAAGTAAATGCTGTACATTCCATATTGGTGAACAGAACCCTGGCCTACTTTACTCAATGGCGAATTCCAACCTAAACGTTGTAACAAATATCTGCGACCTTGGAGTCTGGTTTTCAACAAACCTTAAATCGACCCTACACTGTCAAAAAATTTCTGCTTTGCCTTTTCGTAGACTTGCCGTAATACGTAAATGTTTTACTTCAAACCACGTCGAAATTAAGATTCGCGCTTTCTGCGTTTTTGTTCGCCCAATTTTGGAATACGCCAGTCGGGTTTGGTCCCCACACCTGCTTCAGGATATTGATGTCCTGGAGTCGGTTCAACGTTCTTTCACCCAACAACTACCCGGTTTGAGATCTTGACCTGCTGGTGAACGCCTTAAAATTTCAGGACTTGAGCCATTGGAGCTGCGTCGTCTGCGGGCAGACTTGGCTTTGACATTTCAGATTTTGAAGTGCTTTCTGCCAGTCGATCTTCCCTTTTTCGACTTAGCGGCCCCATTTAAGACTCGTGGTCACTCATTAATGCTATCCTTGCCAAAGTTCTCCACTGAATGTCGGAGATCTTTTTTCGCTGTTCGTGTCGTTGGCGTGTGGGAACTCCCTTCCGGAACATGTTGTGTCGGCGCCATCCGTACCAATTTTTAAACGACGTCTGGCTTTTTGCCCCCTGAATAAGTTTTTAAAACGCACCTACTAACGTTCGTTCGCTGTTTCCTTCATATCACTTAACTCGTAGGGCGAGTATAAGAGGCATGCCCTTCCGTGTCCTCGCCTGCACTTGCTGGCAAACTTTTATTATTTATTTATTTATTATTTATCCATAGAAGGAAGCAAGCCGTCCATTGAAGGAAGCAAGAACCCTCAAACAACGGCCCTTTTCAGGGCCACCAATCCGCACGAAAGAGATCCAAATTCTTGTTTCATCAGTCTGTTCTGAATAAAGTGCAAATTTTTACTTAAATTTTGGGGAACGCCTGCTTGGAACCCTGGACGTCCTGTCAGGACGGTGCCCGCCACCGCCTCTTGACGAGGTCGGCTGATAATGCTAAATTATCGGCTATAATACCACGAGTGCTTCTATGCAATCGATAATTTGTGCGTTTTAGCAAGAAACTCCTTTCCAGATTTAATTTCCCGATACCAAAGGTCGAGAGAAATTTGTTGGAAAAGAGTTGAGTGCTAAAACGCACAAATTATAAATTTCATAGACGCACAAGTGGAATTCGGTTAGAGAATTTTTGTTTCTCTTTCCGCAAAACGATTCTCCAAAGTGATTTTGCATTAGGGTTTCACTTTCAAATTGCAGGGGAAATATCAGTCTAATTCGGTTTCGCTTTCGATTAGCCGGGGTCTTTTCAGTGTAAGTCTTCCATGGTCCTCGTTTTGCGGGAAGAAAACGAAAATTCTCAGGTTAATATGTTTGGCAAACAAAGAAAGAACATTTTGCCGGCCCCCAGTCAGGCCGGCTAAAAATGGTTTCTTTTTTTTCCTAAAACATACTTAACCTAAGCCCGCCCTGCCTCCCCTCTCGAGTCACCGCCTGACAGATTGAGAGGAAAATAAATGCCGAGACCAACCACGTTCTCGCTTCTGTGCATGGGCAGAAGGGTCTTGCAAGCAGGCGTCTACAGACAACGGAAAAACCTCCAGCGAGACATCACCTTAGAGGAATGTAATTCTAAATTATCAGGGCCGGCAAAATGTTCTTATTATTGAAGCAAATGATACTGTTTGGTTGAAGTGAAATACGGCAAATACTTGAAATAGCGCTAGATGCGACATCGTGGTTTCGGATTTAAACAACAAGGTTTTTAGGTTGAATGGTTCAAACTTGTATGTAAAAAAAAAAAGCCTGGCATTAGCAGACACCTTTTCCCTAAAACAACACTAAGCTGGGTGGTTTTTGCCCAAGAGCAAACTGATTTAAAAATGGTCGTCTGCGTGATGCGTTTTTCGTTTATGGTGGTTTCGGAAACACACTTGTATTTTAAAAATAAACGGCAGCAGATTTCAATATTCTGTTTAGGCAGAATTGTAGAAGAAAGTTCAGGCTTTGTTTTACTCACTGAATGAGATGAATTGGTCCATTGGTTGCGGAGATAGAGAAAAAGTGTGTCCGGCCTTAAAGAAATAGGCCTATGTGGCCAGTGCGAGTGATGCAAAGTTCGATGCTTCCCATGTTTTTTGATTTTTGGGGTCGGGCTGCCTCCCCAATCAGGTGTTGAGGCCAGGGCTTCTTTACACATCCTTTGCTGCACACCGGCGTTTTGTTCCACCTTTCGTCCTGTTCCTGGTGTCGCTCTTGGAATCCATCTTCATTCTTCAATATTTTTTGCGGCTCCCACTGCTGATTTCCCTCTCAAAGGGACCAGTCGCAGGCTTCCAGCAATGTTCGTCCCGACCTTCGTTTCATTCTGACTGCACACACAGTGCACGAGTTGCTGCACATTTTCGTCTTATCATTCAGACTCTCCACTGCTGTACCATGACTTCTGGCCTTCTACAGTGGCCGCACTCTGTTATACATTCCACAGTCGATCGACGACACCAGCAAGCTGGGACAAAGCTTTAACTATCATGCGTCACCATCAGCACCATTCATATCCTGCTCCACCCTTTCATCTGGCGTTCCGGACCGCTCGGGGGGGGGGGCCCCCCCACGCTCCTCGACAGCCGCTTTGTATTTTGTTTTCCTCCGCCACGTTCCATGACGTCACCAAACGTCTCGTTCGGACTTTCAGACTACTTTTAAAAACGTTCAGATTCGTGCTTTGAAATGTTGTAGCCATCAGAAGCAAACTTACGCGAATATTTCAAAAAACAAAGGTACAACAATACCTTGGCGAATTTTTGATTTGTTGTGAACGAACCGAGACCCTTATTGTGTCCAACTCAGACAGAGACACTTCTGAGAGGGCTGGAATCCCTGGCTATTCAACACCATGTCCGAGAGAAGGCCGTGCTGATGAATATCCAGGGACCATCCAACCGAGCTATACAGTTCTGCTCCTAAATGGCCTGAGAGATGTCCTAAGAAGGAGATGGCGAACCAACCCAACTAATATTGGCGGCCGCGATGTGGCAGTGGGAAACAGCAAGACTGGCCCTACAATTCTTCTACAATTCTCGTCCAAAAACCGCCGAATTCGAATTCCACAGGAGATGTAAACAAGAAAAATACGTGTGCATTGCCTAAAGAAGATAGTCGGCTGTGAATTCCATCTCCAGCAGTATCGGACTATAGAAAATTCGCCAAGGTATTATTATACCTTTGTTTTTTGAAATATTCGCGTAAGTTTGCTTCAGCCTACTATATGAATTAACATACTCCATGCCGTAGCCAATCTGATTTAGGCCTTCAGGTGACTATATGAATTAACATACTCCATGCCATACCCAGCACTCGCTGCGAAGGGGCCCTGCTGTCGCCTGTACGTTTCGAACTTTTCAAGACGAAAGCAACATTTCCAGTTAACCACACCATGGCAGGATTTCATCTACTGCCTCCACAGGACATTGTTGCTTCGCCAAGAGACGGGCATTATGTCTCGTCAGCGCATTGAGGCCCCCTGTCTGGCATCCTGCGATCACCTGACCATGCCCCTTAGGAAGTCCTGCCTTGGGGTCTGCTCCATGCCCCAGCCTTGTCTCCCTTTCGACTTGGGCCTCTACAGCTCGGTTTGCAGCTGTGTCACGAAGATGCGCTTTCGTATTCACGTCCCTCGGGACATGTCTTCTCAAGCCAATGGATGCTATCGTCTGGGATTTTTTCGTTACTGCCAGACGTGTTCTTAAAACCCTTAAGCAATAAGCTATCTTCTTTTCCAGTACGTTCCGTTCATCACCTTCTTCTAGCTTATGCAAAGTTTTACAACTTTTTTGGGGAGCCAGCCCGCAACCCTGCGGAATCTATCAGGTGGTACCCTCCACTGCTTAGACGAGTTCAGCTGGAATGCTAGAATTCCAGGTAATGGATATATTCGTTGGCATATAGAAACATCAAAATAACCAGGGGCACCTGGTTGATAACCAGGGGCACCTGGTTCATAACAGAAAATATACATTACCTTCACCCGCACTACCTCCCCTCTGTCACCTCCTGGGCACTATAGAGGAATAAAAGATGAAATATGGTCGCTCACGACGCTTTTATAGAGATATGGCAGGTAATGGCTGGTTCGTATGGCGGGTAATATATATTTTCGGTTAGGCAATAGAAACCAAAATCAACCATGTGCCCCTGGTATTTTTATGTTTTTATAAAGTAGAACTGTTTATTAAAACCAAGATTTGAAATGCTGTTCGACTTCTCAAAAATTTATTTGATTCCTCGACTAGAGTTTGGTTATTTAATTGTGGATATTTTTATTAATTAAACTCTGTATTGCCAGTAACGTTAACACGCACTGTGGTGGTAGAACAGGGTGTCCCAGAATGTACTCCGGTATTTCATTGTTTAATAAAACGGGAACCTCAAATGATATCAACAAACGTTTTTTTTTTAAACTGAAAGCAAAACTCGACAAGTTTTTGCAACGGCCACTGCATCCTCATGTGTTGCACTGTGTGCACACCATGAGCCGTATTCAGGGTGCACGCACGGCAAATTTTCTATTAAATGGTGACTGTTTATTAAAATGCTATGTACATTTTCTGGCTAGCAGAGTTAAAATCAGTCATCGCAGCTCAAAGGCGGTATCGTAGGAAATATCGTGGATGTAAGGAACCTAAAACAAAGCGATTACTAGGTTGATGCAGCAGTTCAAGGAAACTGGCAGTGCGAAAATGTCCATATGTTAGAAATTCTGTGGCAGGAAATCTAATTCCATTTACATATCCTACGTGCAACACAGAGGGTTCACGTGAAGACGTATTAAACTTGGCGAGTTGTGCTTTCAGTTAAAAAAAAACCGTTTGTTGATATCATTTTGTGGTTCCCGTTTTATTAAACAATGAAACACCGGACTACATTCTGGGACACCCTGTATTCTACTCAGACTTCATTACTTAAAGACCAGGCTTTGACGTTCAATCTTTTCATTGGTAAACGGCTTGATATAAAAGTGAACGATAGTTAGAAAAGTAACATAGAAACACTGGAACTGCATTGCCAGTAATACGACACTGCTTTAGCACCCTCTGTCATAGCAGCCGCCGCTACATACTGTTGTTTTGTTCCCCATTTGTTCTTAAGGCCGGATGTAAGTAACTCGTCGATGGCCCTACACAGGTGTTTGCTTTAGATAGGGAACGTTTGTTTTCACATCGTTTTCTTCATACGTCCCCTTGATTTCTGCGTGACAAGAAATGGTAGTGAAACTAGTGTTCTACACTTATTTGTCGATAGTACTTTTTATTTTCAGTAGTATCCAAAGTAGTTTTTAAACTGTTGAAGTTGTTCTGTCCTTTCGTTATCAAAGTTTTATTTTTTATTTTTTGTTGTGTGTATATGTGTAGTGTAGTGATTTATTTATTTTTTTTGTTTAATTTTTCATAGGCCCACATGAAGTTTCCGCCAGATTATCCCTATTCGCCTCCAAAGATGCGCTTCCTGTCCAAAGTTTGGCATTCTAATGTCTATGAGGTAGGCTTTTTTTTTTTGCTTTTATTATTTTCGAGGACATTTTCAGGCGAATATGGATAATCGGACGTTAAAAACTATTGGTAGAATGGTTAGTGGAATGATGTAAATGTAGTATTTTGGTGCATGTTGATATGCCTAGCCAAATTTGTTAGTCTCTACGTGTGGCAAGTAAAATTCTTTATTGGGCCAAGTACAAAGACACCGGTGAACTGTGGTAGTTTTAAGGCAATGTTGGAATATAAAATAAGATCCTAGCAATTTATCAGTTTCCTTGTTTATTGAGAAATCAACTTGTAGGATGATTGGTTTCCTATAACAGAAGTGATTACAGTTGGTATATCACTCTCCATAAAATAGTAAAGAAATGACTTCTGCCGTGGCACGAGCTAACTGTACTGTAGGGCAGTAAAACAGTTATACTTTGCAGGATCCTCCTCACTGTATTGCAAGATTGGGATCCCTTCCCTGTCCATCGGCTCTTTTAACTACGTCATTCCGCTTATTAACACAGAATTTATGCAAGAAACCGCGTCACTTCCGGCTCCACTCCACCTTCCTCGTTCCTGCTCGCGTCTTGCCACTGGCGCAAGCTATAGCCGAAGCCATAGCGCCAAGCAGTCGTAACCGCTTGCGAGTTACGATATTTGTTAAAAAAAAATTTTTTTAGACTACATCGAAGGAAATGTAGGTGACGCCCGCCATGTTTTGTCTGGTTGTGAAGCAGTTTAAATGCAGCTGCCTGAGCTCGCGAATAATCCGGTTTGAGATTAGCACAAGATGGTTGGTCGTTTGTCAGCAAACGTGTAACCCAGGCGGGTTTTCTGGAAGAGGGACCATGTGGCCATGTGCATACCAGACGAAAGGGGAAGTAATAACTGATAAATAGGGGGTGCGTATTTGACTAATGATTAATGATAAGAAAGTATTGCGCAAAAATAGAAAGTTTTGATACGGTGGTGATGAGCATACGAGTCTGAGCCGCGCGATATGCGAGGCGGAGTTTTGTAAGCATTTGAATGCTGGTGTGCTTTTTGCTGCAGGTACAGTAATAATGTGGAGAAACGAGTGGTTGAGATTGGTCCAATGGAGAAAGTTTGGCTTAAATGTGATGAATAAGCAGAAATGCAGGGTTGGCAGGTTTTTACCACCATTTGGTTAAAACCGGGTTTTACCATGGTTTTTACCGTCCCGATGTTTTTACTCCTTTGGCCAAAAATATGGAAAATTCTACTTGAAGTCAAATCAAGAAAAAAGTATGCCCACAATAGTCAAATACTGGCAATTTATAAAAGCTCCCCTTGAGAACGTCTCGTCATTTACTTCGAAAATTCACATTCATTTCTTATTTACCTTTCATACGCTTATTTTCACAGTAAAAGATATTCTTTTCACAATAGCTATGCAAACTTAAGCAACTAACTATAGAAAATTTGCGTAGATATTGTGAGAAGAATATCTTTTACTGTGAAAATAAGCATATGAAGCAGCTTGCTGGTTTTTGCCAGTTTTAACCGGTAAAACCCATGTTTTTGCCACTGTCCCGGCAAAACTCAACCCTGCGGCAGTGAGTGTTTGTGAAAAACGGAATAAATTTGTGTGGTGTGCCAGACCATAGAGAGAACGGAGACGTGAGCACGCGGCGTGTGGTGAGTTTGACGGGCCAGACGGCCATTGGAGCATCCTGGGTAGTTTAGCAGATTGTGAAAAGGGGAGCTGGTCTAGATTTGGCAAATAAACTGCTGCTGGGATCAGTGTGGGCGAGACCACTGTGTATTGATGACAGTAAGGTTGCCCCAAAATTCGAGTGAAATGTTGGCACACGGTGTAATAGAACGAGTGAGAGAAAGTCTACTGGTTTTTGTTTTCCCAGTATTTTCCGCAAGTAAGCAGATTGGGTCGATCAGAATTATACTAAATATAAAGGGTTTGAATAAGTTTGTCTCCATACGAAGTTGCACCTTAGGCACGTTACCAACATGATAGTACGACATTGCGTCCGGGTGGATGGATGGCCAAGTTCGATCTTTCCCAGGCGCATTACTTCGTTAGGATTAAGAAAGGAGCTCATCTGTTGCGTACATTTTCCTGGCAGGGTAGTTTGTGTCAGTTTGGCGTAATGCCTTTTGGTTGAGCTTCTACTCCGGGAATATTTATGAGACTTAACATGTCTGTGGTAACGAAGATTTTTGCCCAGGAATGGTATATTGATGATTTTGGGAAACAGTTTGCGCTCGAAGTTCGGCGAGACTTATGCAAAACTTTAAACACCTTGCGCAGGTTGGAATTTTTCGTAAACTACGAAAAAAGTGTTGCCATCACAGGCTTTCAATTTCTTAAGAATGGAGCTGGATTTGTTGGGGGCTCGGTTTGTGCTGCTGCAGGGGAAAAGTTATGTTACTGTTGGTTGGAGCCCTACAACAGACTCCGGTAGCCACTATTATTGATATGCAACGAGTATTGGGGATGGCTGAGAGCTTGTTGTGCGTCGTAGACGGTGGGCTGCACACTTGTTGTATAAGGGCCGGACGAATGGGGAAAAAACATATTCGAATACTCGCCAAAAAAATGTTAGAATATTCGTTCAACATGTTGTTTAATTTTCGGCTGAGCGTGCCCCCCCCCCCCCCTCAAAAAATCCGGTTTTTTATTAAATAATTAGTTTTATTTAATTATTGGGAATGCAAAGGATACGTAATATAACCGCAAGTTTAATTAAATCTACCAGACATGACAACTTGGAAGGCATCCATAACCAACCCCCCCCCCCCTCCAAAAAAAAAAGATGACTTGCCAACTCCAGTACGAAATAACGTTATTCACCATGGTGTTTTTTCCTTTCACGTACGATATTGAAGTTAACGTCGTCAATCAACTGGCTACCCTGGCCCTGGTTGACTTCCCCATTCTTTAGTTTTTAAATGTTCTAGGGAGAACTGCTGCGTGCTTCCATAATCTCAACCTACACTTGGAAGTGACAATCGAAAATGCATGGATTGTCTTTTGGATTGGTTGGGAGGGGAGGGGGAAAGGAAGGAAGCATAGTGCGGACTGGCTGGGACTCGAAAAACCCACAGGAAAACTTAAAAACCAAATTAACAAAAATAAAAACGTAAAATTACACAGAACTTTTATTTTGCGAATTTTCAAATGGAATATATCTTATTCGAATACGCTCTTAACGAACGAATATTTGAATATTCGTCCAACCCCTATCGTTGTAGCAACTAGATCTATTAACCTGGTCTCTGATGATGGTCTCCAGTGGCTGTTGGTAAAAGGAACTGATGAGGATTTGCTTGGTTGTTGCAGGTGTTGGGCCGCCTGGGGGTAGCGAAGTCTTTGGTCGCTTTGGAAGCCACAGTTGTTGTAGCTACGGACGCATCAAATAGTGGTTGGGGTGCATCAGTAGAGGGTGCAGAAACGTAAGGGTGGTGGCGACCAGAGGAGGCGTCCATGCATGTTAATGCACATGAATTTTTAGCGATAATTAAAGTACTGAAGGTGTTTGGCGACTTGATCAGGGAATAGGTGGTGTGAATCTTGGCTGATAACATGGTAACTGTTACTTATGTTAACAGGCACGGCGGGTCTAAATCCCAGGCGTTGAATGCCCTGGTTCGTAAAATGGAATTGCAACGAGAACAGCTCGGCTGTGTGGTGACTGCAGCTTTATGCAGGGACGATTGAAAGTAACAGGATGGGTTGTCCCATATGTTTACTGACAGATTTGACTTCCATGTTGTGCCCTTCAGTATTTCGGTAGATTTGTGCGTGGTTTGGCACGCCAGAGATCGATTTGTTTGCTTCGCATGCCACGCCCCAATTATACAGGTTGGGGCGTGGGGCCGAAGCGTCGGGGCAGATTTCGCCGATGTATTTAGTATAGTTGGGAACCGTTCATCCCGTATATTTTTCTACTGTGTCCATTACTAAACCGCTGCATTGAGAAATTATTGAACGATCAAGTGCATGGGGTGGTGTTGGTTACGTCGGCTTGGTGGAGTGCGGCGCGGTTTGTCCGGCTTTCTGCCCTGGCCAGTGAAGGGCCATACCCTCTATGGTATGAGGGGGCCATGATTTGGGATCTTTACAAAGATCCAGAAGCGGAGGACCATTGTGGCCTCTGGCTAGTCTGGGGCAGAGGAACTAGATGAAGTGGGTGGCTGGAAGGCTGTTCGGGGCGTTGCGGGCATTAAGGTAAGATTCCAGGTAGATTGGTGCACTGCTAATTGATCAGCCCCAATCTTGTAACGCAGTGAAAAGGATTCTGCGAAGTAGAAATGAAGATTCTACTGGTGTGGCAAGAGAATCCAGGTTCTCAGAGTAAAATCTGACGAACCCCACCTCCCTGCACGGAATCGGTCTTTCGCCACAATAAAAGAGTGGTGAGACGCGAGAGGAAGGTGGAATGGAGACGGAAGTGACGCGTTTTTTTGCGTAAATTCTGTGTTCATGAGCGGAATGACGTAGTTGAAAGCGCCGATGGGCAGGGAAGGGATCCCAATCTTGTAACAGTTTCGTCAGATTCTACTCATAGAATTTGGAATCTCCTTCGAGAACAGGTTCTTTGGTAGAATCTTCTTTTTGTCTTAAGCTTGGCGTCCAGTTATAAAGACATTGTTGTTTTCAAATTGGTGTTGTTGTTTACTAGGCTCATGTGATGTTTCCAGTAGATTATCCATATTCGCCTCCCTCGGTCCGTTTTCTAACCAAAGTTTGGCATCCGAATGTGTACGAGGTAGGCTTTTGTGTGTTTTTAGTGTGCAGTTTTAAATAGCCGTGGTTAGTATGACCACGTTGCCATTATAAGACAAGCCTAGATTATAATCTAATTCGCCAATAACTTTATTGCCTTAGAATGGTGATCTCTGCATATCTATTCTGCATCCACCGGTTGATGACCCTCAGAGTGGTGAATTGCCATGTGAAAGGTGGAATCCTACTCAAAACGTTAGGTAAATAAACAGGAATTTGTAGAAGTTGGTTGCATGTTTTTGTTAATGGGGCCAGACGGTGATGAATCTATTTCCATTGAATCCTGATACGTGAATCTTGCCGGAGTCAACAGCTTGACGACCGTTGTTCCGCGTATATATTGCACATGAAGAACTCTATAATTACAATACCACCTAACTGACTGACAATTTCTTTGTAATTTCCTATGCAAGGCAGTTTATTTAAACCAATTTAATGAAACTAAGTTCGCCTTCGTTTTTCGTTGTAACAAGAGACATAACTGTTTAAAATACAGCAGCAGTAGAAGCTGTAACAGCAATTTTCAAATGCCACCACACATTGTGAGAGAAAAATCTACTTTTTCTGGTTGAAATGTTATTCACTTCACGAAACTATGCAATTCTTATGTAATTTTACACAATTTTGTTTATGCTGTTGACTTCGGGAACTCAAAGGTTCATTCGAAAAAGATCTATTGGATTTTCAGCCAATTTACTACGCAAGCAAAAACTTGCTGTACTTTTTTTTGGGGTGGTAATACCGTATTTACGCAAATCGAAAGAAATTTTTCTGTTGCTATGAAAATATATAACGTAAATTTTAGCATTTTTTTTCTTAAATGCTTTTTCATGAAAAAACTCTTATGTTACTTTGGATGTTCGAATAATAAAATACTTCCTCGATGACGCTCAAATCCAAAAATTTATGAAATGCGAATTTTCGACCGGCAGATTGATAGGAACTAGGTGAGCTGTTTCAGTCCTCCTGTCTTCATCAGGCTCTGCTGGTGTGATTTTCTGTTTACATAACTGCTGCAGCCACATCATCATAGTCACTTCGCGATCACCATTCAAATCCGGCGATCGTTGTAGCCTGCTGTATTTGGAGGGTGGTGCTCTTATCGCTCTTTTTTCGTGGTTGCTTTTCTTGTGCTTATTGCCTTTTTTGATTTTCCTGTGCTTCATGCCATCTTTGAGTTTATCATCCAACTTGTGACCGAAAAGAAATTTAAGGGCAAGGTTTGAGGGGCCCTGCAAATTCATAAGGGATCTTTTTTTTCTTTTTTTTTCTTCCTAATTCGTGCTGGATTGCCAGTGACTCAAGTCCTCTCAGGTGCTTCTCATTCCTAGAGTTTGAGACCAAGAGTGTTGTTGTGTTTTTCCATGCTAGTTTGTGCCTTGTACTTGTTCAGTGCGATGCGATGGTGTTTGACTCCACTTTATTTCTCGTATCAGCCGTATGTTGTTTTACCCTCTCGTGCACACCCTTCCTTGTTTCGCCTATGTATGCAGCATCGCATCCACTGCATGGCACGTGGAACACTCCTTTGGGGGTATTTGCTACTCTCTCAAGTTCTTTTTCCGTAACATGCTTCCTTTGTGAACAAACGAACTTCCCTTCGACCGGATTCCTAATTTTTTTCAGTAGCAAAGTTTTCAATTTTTCCCATTTTAAACAAATTTAGCAAAGCCTGTCGTCTTCAACAAGCTCTGGATCTTTTCGCTCACTTTTCTCGGGTTTATTCCCTTGCTCTCGTTGGCTCTGGCTCATCCTTCTCTGGGTGCTTTCCTTCCGTGCTCATTCTTTCTTTCTTTCCAATGGCCTTCTTAATTAACTGGTTTAGCATGCCTGGTGGGTACCCTAAGTCAACGAATCTTCCTTTGATGATATACAGGTGCTCTTGGGCCACTTATTGGTACTGGAGTTTTACAATTCATGAGAATTCCATGAACGAATTCTCATGAATTGTAAAACACTCCAGCATAAAAAAAAAGTGGCCCAAGAGCACCTGTATATCACCAAAGGACGATTCGTTGGCTTAGGATACCCACCGGGCATGCTAAACCAGTCAATTAAGAAGGCCATTGGAAAGAATAAGCACGGAAGTAAAGCACCCGGAGAAGGATGTGCCAGAGCCAACCTGAGCAAGGGACGTTAAGAGAATAATAGTTATTTACCTGAGAGGAGTGAGCAAAAAATCCAGAGCATGTTGAAGACAAAAGAATGGGAATAATTTGAAAACCTTGCTACTGAAGAAAATTAGGAGACCGGTCGAAGAGAAGTTTGTTCGTTCACAAGAGAAGCACATTATGGAAGAAGAGCTTGAGAGAGTAACAAATACCCGCAAAGGAGTGTACCATGTGCCATGCAATGCATTCGATGGTGCATACATAGACATTTAATATCTTCGTTCGCCCTTGTCATACGAGAAAGGGTGTGCATGTGAGGGTAAAACAACATATGGCTGATACGAGAAATAAAGTTGAGTCAAACAGCATCGCATCGCACTTCATGAGTGCAGGGCACAAAATAGCATGGAAAGACACTGTGCGATACTCGAGAAATTTGAGCAGAGCCGAGTATGCATCGTGTACTCGAACTCGGCTCGTTGCTTGAATCCATACTCGAAAAACATGATTCCGGTGAAAATGTGATAACTTCGCCAATTTTTGACCAATTTCGACGTTCAGATATACCAAATTCATCGTCTCAAAGAGAGCTTTCCAGTGGTGTAAATTAAAAGCCACTAAATCGAACCATTTTAAGGTTATATCCTATAAACTGGAAAACCAGTTCCACACGTTGACCTACACAGTACGATAACAGCATCCAATTTGTTCACCAAAAACTCTGCTTGGTTCGACTAGAATTAAAATTATTCTACTCGCACACCCCTAACTCTAGGTCTCAAACTCTAGAAATGAAGCACCTGAGAGGACTAGAGTCACTGGCAATCCAGCACGAATTGCAGGGCCCTCAAACCCTGCCATTAAATTTCTTATCAGTCACGAGTTAAGTGAAGTACAAACAATTCAGAAATGGCAAAAAGCACAAGAAAAAACTAGCGATAAGAGCGCCACCCTCCAAATACAGCGGCTACGACGACCGCCAGATTTCAATGATGATCGCGAAGTGACTTATGTTGATGTGGCTGCAGCAGTTATGTAAATAGAAAAAAAAACACTTGGAGAGCCTGATGAAGACAGGAGGACTGAAACAGCCCACCTAGTTTCTATCAATCTGCCTGTCGAAAATTCACATTTCGCAAATACCGAGAAGTATTTTGTAAATGCTCTTTCCCTGTAGAGATTTAATTAATTTGACCAATCACCAGCTCGCCAACCCAGAAGTGCAGGCCTACACTTCCCTCCAAAGGTTTTGAAGCGCTAAATGCGCGTTAGTCATCTTTTATTCTCTAGCGCCCTTCTGGATTCAGACATGCACTCTTGTTTCTTCCTCCTGTTCACTGAGTGAACGAAAGTAAACGAAAATGATGAATTCTAGCCTTGTGATGGCGAAAGAGCGTGGCTCCCATGTAGAGTCTCTCCACTGCCGTGGGGGCTCTGGCTCGTGCTGTGATGGGCTTTGTGCCCTCCTTTCCGTCCCCCGACAAGCCATCGTTGACTACTCCCGGACCTTCTCGCCGTGACCAACTGATGAGATAGGCGGCTTTTGTCTCCGTTGATGACGTTGGCGAAAGCACCGAAAACCACTTGCCACGGTCTGACGTGCATCAGTCTGTATCAGCGTCTCTGCCGACCGGCTCCGAATACTCTGCTGCCAACTCACCGTTGGCTCCTGTCGTCCCTTGCTTGTCATCTGTTATCCCCGGTCAACCATCTACGTCGAGGATAAACCTTTGATGACCTCCGTGACTTCTTGTTCACCTAAGCTAATTTGTCACCCGAGTAGATGTTGTCTGTGAACCTGAACTTGAATCCACGAATACTTCACAAGTCTTGCACAACAATCTGCAACGTCAATTCCGGACAGGTGTTGTTGCAACAGGAACTACGTGAAGTAAAAAGGCAGATCACAAAATAAACCGTTAGGCTTACTGGAATTACTTGGAAACTTCATGGAAATATCTTGAACACGGAAATTACTCGTCACGCTCAATTTCAAAAACAGGATACTGTCTCATTAATTCCTCAAGACAGTCCTCGCGCCTCCTTGGGCCCAACAGTCTCCAGCCTTTTCTACATCCCGTACTTCATACATTTATTCAACCCCTTGCTGCTATGGCAATAAGGGGGGGGGGGGGGCCAGACGCGTGTCTTCCAGACCATGCTACGGTTCCTTGTACCTTCTCCTCATCTTTTCCTCAATCCGCCTCCACCGCTCTACGAGCCGCCTACGCCACCAGGTATCGCCATTAGGTACAAGCGCGCCACTTCCTGTGCTTTTGAATTTCCCGCGCCTAGACAACCGTTACCCGTCATATCTGACCCGTCCTCGTCGGAAGATCCACTTCCGGAACAACAACCGCTATTACCAAACGTTCCATCACCTCTGCCTTGTCGGTGCTAAAGATTTGCGGGCAACACCACCCATTTTGACCCGCATCAGTGTTGCCAACACCACCGCACCTGTAACGCAATCTCAAAAAAATGTCATATCTGTGTTTCTATCTTACCTTCAAAATGAATTGTGATCCGCAAAAGACAACACCAGTCACGTCAACATGCGCTCCGTGCAGGCTGTCAAGGAGCCGCCACCCTTTTCAGGATACTCCTATGGACCAACCCCAAGACAAACCTGTTGTACCCCAGAAGACGACCTTGAAGCGTGCTTCATCACCTGTGGATCCTTCTCTCCATCCGCGCAAGCGACCACACCTGAAAACTGATGCCGTTCCTGCCACGTCAGGTGTAAAACCTTCAACACTCATCAACTAAGTCGGTTCGCATCAAAGTAGCATGGACACCCTTTGCGCCACCTAAACACCATAAACCAACGCAAGTCCTCTCCAACGACAACCACACGGATCTGTCGGTTCCGGATCCTTCTGATCAAGACAGTCAACCAACCGAACAGATTAGTGCACCGATTCCGCCTCTTCTTTCGACATTTTCTGCTCAAGATCCTCCATCACCATCCAAGTTGGCACTATTCCCTGTGGCACCAGCCCTCTGAGAAGCACTTGTGCGCGGACTGCATCTTTTTTGCACGTTATGCAGAAAATCTAGATTTCAATATTAAATTCGTCCTCTCCTTCACGGACAATTTCGCAACGGAATTAGCCGCGTTACGATCCTCACTATCCAATATTCCTGCACTACGAGAAGCCACTGCAACATCAGAAGGTGTTATAGCGGAAAATGCACTCTTTCAGGCTGCTAATGAAGCTTACGACAATGAGCTTGAACTAGTCAATCAGCGATATTACTCAATGCGCGTCAGCTATGCATTATTAAAGGCCAACCGAGCATGGGTCTCGCCGGTTCCTTCCTCACCACCTTCGCGAGCCTTTTACTGTGCTCGTTCACGCACACGCCGCCTGCACAACGTGCCTTCCTCAGCTGTGATCCGTTCATTTGCACTGCCACTTCCCACCACGCCACAACCGTCCCCATCTTTACAAGAACTTCACCAAGCCGCTCCATCGTCATTAACTTCCCCAGTATGAGATCCTTCTGCAACTTCCGGCGAATCCATCACCCCAGCGGACGATCATCCAGATCCTACCACCGAATCCAGCGTCTCACTCTGGAAGGGGGCAGTAGCATCATCTCATTTCAATCGAATCACCTGCTATTCGGTATGGCAATTCGACAATGCTCCTAGCATTGTCCCGGTGTTCCATGGGATCAATCCACACGTGCCCACAGGTTCCTGTGATCTACCTTGGTCCCCCTGTCAAGCAAAGGCCAAAGGAGTTGCACTGGGGTTCAGAATGCTTCCTTAACATGCTAAAATGAACAACTACATACCTTTCATTTACTTCAGGACGAGCGAGAACCCCACTTTAGCGATCCCCTCCTAGGGGGGACAGTGAAAATGCACTTCTCGCTTGAAAACTTTTATTTTTATAGGCCTATTGCATTACTTCCTCCAATCCCTCCAAAAAAAAAAAGGGAGAGACAACCCTTTCCTACCGGTCCATCGATCCCATTCAAACTTCATGACTCCAGTTTTCTTTAACAAGCCTCTACACACTGCATCCCTTGATTCTTCACAACACAAGTCTCGAACTAGCTTCAGTCCTTCTAGAAAGCATTCACCCACCGGACCGTCAATCCCACTTGAATAAGTTCACCACTCCAGTTTTCGACGAGCCTCTACGCGCCGCTCCCTTGGCTTACCACTAGACAAACCTCAAAACTGTTATGATACCATGACCATTTCCAGCAAGACGACCTACTCAACAGACTAGCCTCATCACCTCTCCTTTCTTCCCCACAAGGTAAGCCAGTTTCGGAGTGTTTCTTGATACCATACCTTGTATCGCCGTGGTGTTAAGAACCCTGCATGCGGATAGAAAACATTAATTTTAATGGAAAATGAGCCACCGCATTTCCCAACCTCACCCAGGAGTGACAACACGGTCCTCCAAATAAACCTTAAGGTCCCATCGATCGTCCTCCGCGTCTGTAACTTGGGTGATATTGGTTGAGGGAGGGATCAAGGTTGTCTTCACCGGGACTTGTTCCTTGGGGCGCCGACTCGTACTGCGGGTGACTTGAACCTAGCCCTCCTCGTAGGTGACAAAGTCTGCTATAAAACAGGTAATGTATGTTTTTGTCGGCTATAAAAAAA
>JAHWFP010141337.1:0-47321 GCA_023313725.1 Lithobius niger | reverse complement strand
GCACGAAGGGCGATGGGACGACAACCCAAGGAGTCTGCCAGAAACTCAAGACCTATCCCAAAAGAAAGGAAGTCTCTTCCACCCAAACACCAGTGCTTTAAAATTACACTTTTGGTTCAGGCAGTCTGACATTTAAGTCCTAAAGGTAACGTGAATAGTTTTGCATCCGTTTTTATTTAAACCCTCTCGATCCCACTTGGCTTTCCGTCCTGTTTAATACTTCTCAAGGAGGCAGGGATTCTTGGAGAACAAGCCATTAGAATTGCAAGCAAACAAAGCAATCGGAGACTCTACCAGAATTTACGGCAGCCACCGAAAAAAGTGGTTTCGTTGATGTCACTTGCGTAAAGTCGGTCCAATCGCTCCACCTTTGACGGAACTCCTGAGCTTTTAACTGACCTCTGTGTCAACTCTGGCTTAAAAGGATCCACCATTTTAGTATACCGCTCGGCTCTAAACTCTGTTCTGAAAGCTGCCAGTAGAAATGATTTGTTAGAAGATTTTCGCATTTCAACCCTAATAAAATCGTTCGAAATTGAAAGACCTGCAACCAAAAGTATCTTCCCAGACGGGGACTTTTCCCTGGTTCTGAACTTGCTTATGAAGGAACCTTACGAACCCTTGGCAAACTGTAACCTTCATTTTTTAACAAGAAACATAGTCTATGCAGTGAAGTACAACCATGTCAATGGACCCTGCGTACTTGTTCTTCCTTGAAGATTTCAAGACCGTTTTAACTGTCAACCAAGAGCAAAAACCCAAAAACCAAACAAACCCTCAAAACCAATAATCATCCCAGCTCTCACTACGATCCTACATGGGATGAGCTGGAAAGACTACTCTGCTCCTTTCGAGTATTAATTTAATTTGGAAAGAACTGAAAGCAACGAAATTCGTCAAGGACCAAATCAACTCTTGTCTGCCGTTAAAAAAGAACTTCGGTGAAACCACACCTGCTACGATAGCTAGCTGGATCAAGATCGTAATTGTAAGCGCTTCTTTATGAAGCATCTGACATCAACTGCCACGACAGCATCATCGGAGTCACAGCTAAGAGCCATCTCCACTCCTTGGGCCTTCCACAATGGCAACACCCATTCCAGAGATTCTACAAGCTACATCGTGGAGAAATCTGTCTGTCTTCACCGCGCAGTACTTAGGGGACATGACCACCCATGCAAGCAGACTCGCAAGCTGGGACCCATCATCACATACAGAAGTGGTGCCCAGCCCCCTAAGCACTAAAGCTGAAGATTTCAAACGACGGCTCTTTTCAGGGCCACGAAATCAGGAGAAAGATCCTGAATTATGTTCCAATTTTATTTAACATAGTGCCAAGTCTGTGACTTTCGGGGACCAGCTCCTAACCCCTGGGGAAGCTGTCAAGTACTGCCCACCACCATATTGACGAGGTCTATTGTAAATGCTGAAATTTACAGGTAATGTATATGTTTGTAGCAATAGAAAAGGAGAATTGCCGCGGCGGTGGCTAAATTCTGTTTCTATTGCTTAAAACGAAAATGTACATTACCTGTACCCACCCTACTTCCACTCTTTGAGTCTACCACCATGACATATTGAGAAGAATAAAAGATGTCTGTAACGCGTGTTTAGCGCTTTAAATATGTTTGGAGTGAAGTGCAGGCCCGCACTTCAGGGTTAGCCAGCTGGTGATTGGCTAAATTAATTAAATCTGTACAATGGAAATGGAGTTAAGAATAAAAATACTAAAATTTACAGGTATGTAATGTATAGCGTTGTTTTAAGCAATGGAAACAGAATTTAGCTGCTACCACGGCTATTCTCGCAGTAAGCGCCCTACATACCAGGGTATTTTTGGTTAAGGCAAAACTGTTGACGCTGCACTTCCATTAGCAGGTTTATCAATTTACAATTGCTGCCAGCAGGAGAGCACTAGTCACAAGTGAAACCTTTGGTTTTTTTTTTGTAAAACGAGGTGCACTGTAGTTTCCCCTAAATACAGTAGTCCGTCCAGTGGTTTTGAACTGTGTATTGTTACTGTTTGGTTTGGGTATAATTGTAATGAAAAAGAAATTGGTATTAAGCTCAGTAAATTGGCTGCAACATAACACGACTTGGCTCAGTCAAACACTTTTTCGTTTAGAAATAATTTTTCTATATGCCGATAAAATATACATTACCTGAGCTTTTAGCATTCTCCTTCTGTTTTGCTGTTTGATCTAGAGATTAGAGTTCTAGGAGCCTTGCCAGCCTTGCGACCCACTGCACAAGTGTTCGGCTCAGCCTCCGTCTATATAAAGCGCTGTTGACAGTCAACGTGTCATCTTTTCTTTCCACGTCTCGCCCGCTTCGAACGTGCTGTTTCTCTCCTGACAGGATTGTGACTGCGCCCTTCAATGCCTCACACCATGGGTTCTCCCCGGGAACCATTGGCCAGGGTAGCCACTCTGCCACTTTCACCACCCAAACTTTTAACAAAAGATCCTCCATTACCCCGGTTTTCTACCTTGTCTGTGGCTTGACCATGGTCGCCCGGGCCCTCGCAGCTCACGACCATTCCCATGTTTCCTCTACTGTGGACCCATCGCCGCCTGATAAGCCCACACTTCGACATGACAACTACGTCCCCGATCCAATCTGGCCAAGCTCGACCCGTGCCAGATTTGAGGACGATCCAAGACGAACCGAGGGCCCAGTTTATCTCTCTCCACACTCGTCGCGGCGCTCAGTCACCTCACAGTCCCTTGACGCTGACCATCCCACCGAACCACTTTCCAAGGAAAGGGTTCATGAACTCGTGGAATCGGCGCTCCTTTCTAGCAAGCGCAAGTGACCACCATCACCTTAACGGTCTCCACCAACCCAATATATGCAGGACTGGGTTGCATCTACTAAGAAGGCGGCAGTACCGTCTCTCCAACTAAACTCATCGGCCTTTTCAGCCTGCTCAACTGCCAAGGCCGTCGCGACCAATCCCAATTGCTGACTCAGATTGACCAGGTTCAACATTCAGTCACTTTCAATGCCCCCCCCCATCCATCATGCTCATTTAGACTCGTCCTTCACGGGCGACCCCGACCTGTTGACATCCCTCTTCTAGGCCTGCTGAAGACAGTCAAGGATATTATTCAGGACTGCTTCCGTTATAAGCCCTCGCCACTGGCGTCTGAACCCAGCAAGAATAGCTGTCTCTCCGCGGGCTTTGGCTTTGGTCTCTGCGACCGACTTCCTCGCTAGCAACTGATCTTAGATCAGTAAACAACTTTTCTTACCACTTTGCTTCGTACCGTATATCTTCGAATCTAAGCCGCACTCTTTCTCTCAATTTCTGAACCAGTAGTTCGGGTGCGGCTTAGAATCGCGTGCGGTTTAAGCCTTTTGATTATAAGCGACGATCGTCGGCTGAAAACAGCTCCGAAAACGCCTGACGAACTATATACTGTCGATTCCGATTGAATTAGTTATTTTGGAACGTATATTTTCGGTTAATTTAATTCAATATCATCTTTTTATTACCGTAATTTATGTTTTTGTTATTATCGCGAAAATTGATGTGGAATTGCTTTTGTTTGCTGAAAATAGCTCTTGGTTCAAACGATCGTAAATCCAGAACACCACAACACACAGCCGCCATCTTGGTAATGTTTACGAGAGGGGAAATCCCGTTTTCCTTGCTCTCAATGAATAGCGAAGAGGTCCAGTCTGAAGTGACGTCACGCAAAGCAAGTCAAGGTCGCATCCATTGCCGTTAGCAAGAGTACGTCGCTTACAGGCAGCTGGCCGCAATGGTCACGATGGTAGCCTACGAAATTTAGTGCACTTCCAATTATCGTGAAAATTGAGGAAATAAAGAAATTTTAAACTCTTTTACTTTATTAAAATTGCGTTCGACTCAAAAGTGTTAAAATCTAATCCAAACCATCGTACATCAGCATTGATTTCCGGGAGCGCGAATTTCTTGCTACACTAGTACTTCCGGTTTTTCGTTTCCAATATGGCGCCACAAAAACACAAGCATTTGAGTGTCAAAGATAATTTTATTATCATACAGTATGCCGAAACTAGCAGGAATAGAGCTGCTGGGAAGTATTTAACAGTGGATGAGGGTGTGCATTCGTTGGTGGAGGAACAAAAAAGACAACATGAAACTCGCCGGAAAAACACGAAAGACATTTACGTGACCACGGCATGGTACGCACCCCGAAGTTGAACGAGATGTTGCCGCTTTCGTTCGCATGCAACGCAACAAAGGCTATCCAGTAACACGAGAAATAATAAGAATGAAAGGGATTGAATTTGCTCGTGGCATGAATATTGGACAAAATGTGTTCAAGGCAAATGGGTCGACAAATTCATGCGACGGCAAGGATTTTTCCCTACGAAGACGCACTTCCATTATGGAAAAGCTACCTGCAGACTACGAAGAGAAGTTGACCAACTTCCAAAAATACGTAATTAAATTACGGAAAAAAATAATTATATGTTGGGCCAGATTGGCAACGCTGATCAGACCCCAGTCTACTACGATATGCCGTCGAACTGTACCGTTGATGAGAAAGGAAAACGGCAAATGAAAGTTATTTCTTCAGGCAATGAAAAACAACGCATGACTGTTATGCTAACATTTACTGCCGACAGTCGTAAACTTCCTCCATATATTGTTTTCAAACGAGTAACAATTCCAAACGAAAAGTTCCCCCCTGGCATGATAATATGGGCGAATAAAAAAGGGTGGATCAACGATGACCTGGTGAAGTAGTGGGTAGATCTTGTATGGAAAAAACACCCTGGAGCTCTTTTAAATGTACCTAGTGTTAGACGCATTTAAAGGTCATTTAACGGCTTATGTGAAAGATAACAGTAAGAAATGGCAAGGGTGATCTTGTCATAATTCCAGGAGGGATGACCAGTTACAACCCCTAGATGTGTCAATTAATAAGCCTTTTAAGGCAAAACTTAAAAGACTTATGCATACAACGAGTGGCTGTCTGCGGATAACCATGCTTTGACCCCAAGCGGTAGAATAAAGAGAGCAACACCATTACAACTTGCACATTGGGTGGATGCTGCATGGAAGTTAATTAATTAAATGATGGTAAGCTATTTACCAAAATTGTCCCTTGATCGTTACAAATCAAGGTGCGAATTTTCGGTGGTCTCTTATCTTTTAGAAAGATCTCCCACCTCCCTCAGGCACTTCGAGCGTTGAACACCTTTTGACTTAGAGAAACGGGAAGTTGGTTTGAATTTCCCGCACGTGTTTGTGCTTCCGGTTTGGGAGGAGGGATAAGATGCAGCGAGCAGTGGCTCCATCTGTGGAGCTTGGGAAGAGATAGAAGGGAGGAGCGCTTTCCACTTACAATTCAATTGTTGTGTCAATTCTGGTGTAATAATCCGATTGACATCGCAATGTGAGGCTTCTTGGTTGTTCATGAGAGATTTTTTGGCATTCTGGAAGTGATGGATGGAGATGCTTTCCAAAGCTCGAAGATGTGGCTCAGACTGTGTGTCAAATTTCAAAAGCATTGTGGTGCTCTTCCCATCAATTTCGTGATTTTCAGCCTTTCAGCCTTTCATGCTGCATAGAAGGCTATACGAAGTGAAATGATAGTAAAATCATTCAAGAAATGCTGCATTTCCAATGATCTCAACTGGTTAGAAGATGACATTCTAGCGGACAATGATGATGAAACGCCTGTGAATGAAACTGACAGTCACGATGATGACTGAAGATAATGATAGTGATGATGACTCTGACTAGACTGGCGTGTGAACTGTAAGAAAGAAAACCGTATCGGTAGTATGCAGGCCTAGGCTACTATTTAAAAATATACCATACAGCAAGTTTAAAACAAAGAAATAAAGAGTTTTTAATGTTTACTTAAAAAATAAAACTAGTCTCTTCTACGGCTTAAGATTCGTAAGAATATTTTTCTTTCTGAAAACTCACTAGAAAATGCGGTGTGCAGCGTAGCCTCAAAGATATATGGAATGTGGTCTCCTGCTTAGCAACGGCGATCCCTTGGAACTCGACAAGGATCCTCTGTCGCCACGTCCAGTCGGGAAACCACTTTCCTCCGCCCGACGGGCGATGAGACTGCTAATCCCAAGAATTTTGATACCTACCCAGTCAGAATTCCTTGCTGCGGTCTTGAAGCTGGACTTTGAGACTTCTCTTTTTCTTCCTCGCAAAGTTTCGGTCCCCCGTGACAATGACAGTCTTTTGGGCCTAGGACTTCGAGCGGCCTCCAGACAGATGTCTTGAACACAGCGGCCAATGCCTTATGCGAAAAAAACTCTGCTGAACCACCGCAGGTTGAGACTAGGAATTTGGCCTTTCTCATTAGTCATTAAATGGACGGGGTTCAAAAACTGGCCGTGTAAACATCATGAAACTCGGTGAGAGGGTGAGAAGGTTCGTAAAGCCTGCTTTGCGACCTTCCACTCCACGAACTGGCTCACCAGGGTGCTATTCAATTCGGCACTCCTTTTTCGGGAAGTGGCCCTCAACACGGCTTTGAATCTCACGACTACACTCGTCATGTGTTACGCGATCAGCCAATCCATGAATGGGAGACACTATTCCGGGTCCTGATTCCTAAACTAGCTTCTCATTTATGTCTCCTGCAAGCCCGCTCTTCTGGCTGCTTCCACCGGTTACGAACCACGACCACCGGCTCCTCCACGTCATGAGCAGACGCCCTTTTGTAATAGAGACTCCGGTTGCAGGCGGGGCCGGTCCTTAGTTGCTGCACCGCCCCCACCCAACGAGGACGATATGCTTCCCTAGGTCCTAGTCCACGAGCCCATTTTAGTCACTGACAGTTGTTCCGACAACCCTTCCAGTCGGGGGTCGTTTGCGCCATTTTCTACCTGCCTGGCAGGCATTAACTTCCAACCAAGCCGTCTTAACAATCAGTCATGAATTCCGCCCATCATTCTCCAAGGTACCCCTTCTTACGTCTCCACCTTGACCTGAGGCCACAAGCGCCTCCGACTTTCTTTCAGCCAAAATAAACAGTCTTCTGACAAAAGCGGCTATCAGACAAGTGAACTTCATGTTTCCCTGTGAGAATCTCGATCTCTGCTAATGTCTTGTCTCTCACAAAGATGGCCAAGTCAGTAACAAACACATGCACTACTGCCCGACGCTTGTACGTGTACATGTAATTGGTTGCATACAGCTTGTCAAATCTCAGATTCGCAAACGTTGCGTCCAGCTCTTTGAATCACTTTCGTCTGGAATGGTATAAACCATAAAGCTTTGTGCAATCTCCAGGCTGTATTTCCTCCTTGTTGGTATCTTGGTTCTGGTCGCAGGTAAATTTCCTCTTCTAAGGTGCCGTACGAATACGCGCACAGTACTGCTAAATGGCAGCTAACCTATCCGCAACACACAACATGAAAAAGAATCTCACCAACGTGAATGCAATTACTGGTGAGAACTTTTCAAAGTAGTCGAAACCTTTTTAGCTACGTGTTGCCTTGAGCAACGAGACTTGCTCGGATTCGGGCAGTCTTCCCTGTCAAGTCCTGCTAAACTGCATAAACCCTTCTTCACCTTATGGTCTTTTTGTTCTCTGGTTTACAGACTGAGGTGTAAAGTCTTTCCTGGTCTTTAGGATATTCATCTCCTCGTTCATTACCTGTTTCCATTCTTTCGCTTCAGGCGACTGGATGGCTTCCTCATAGCTGGCTGGAATCTTCACTTCAGCACAGAAGGCTTCTGGATTTCCAACAAATCCTGCTGGTGCAGGTTCCTCGGCATCAGACTCTTCTTTATACCAATTGTAGTCTTCTCTGCTTGTCTTGTATCGACGTTGGAGTCGTCTCCGATATACTTCTGTATTCAGGGCTATCCCTCAAATGAGCTTCAGCTTGGGGTGGGGTCTTTGGAAGGACGGCTCGCCTCTAACTGGTACTAGATTCTTGGTCCTAACATCGAATGTAGTGACATCAAATGGTAGCTGTAGCTTGACGCGATGCAGTCCAACATCTGTTAAGGATCTCTGGCGAGGGCTTCCCTCGTAGCGATAGTATGTATCAGCTCTTCCTATGTCTTTGCTAGATTGCCACCGCTGTCCCATGCTGGTGCAGGTCCTTGGGAACGGGTAATGTTTACTACGGGAATTACTTGACTTGTTGGTTTGTCTACTTGAGTCGTCTTTCTCCCTGCTAGTTGGCTTCTCTTTATCCCTTGTCACTCTTCTGTCTCGTTGACGGTTCTTTTCCAGATGATCACTTTCAACTGGGTCGGCTGGGTCTTTATCAATTTGGACTATCACATGATCTCGCTGTTGTGTAGTGGCATTCTGTTGTGGATTCACTTAAGGTCTTGGACGCAGGTTGTATGTTCTACTGGGCATGCTTGTCACTTCTTTAGGCTGAAAATCCACATGATCAGTCTTTTGTGCGTTCCACAAGACTTCACTGCCATTCCGCTTCTCGTCAAACCTGGCGCTTTGTGTGTCGTCTGGATACCAAATTCTGTAGCCACTGGTGTTCATGGCATATCCTACTAAGACTCCCAATCTTGACCTTGGTTGTAGTTTAGTGCATGGTCTGCAGGCATAAATCACAACGATGCAATTCTCCTCAAATGTCCAACACCTGGTTGCTTCTGAAGTACAATGCATTGGGTATATCATCATTCAGTCCTGAATGTGCCATTCAGTTCTTGATACACGACGCTGTAAGTACCATCTCGGCCCACCATTCTCCTGTGAGATTTGCCGATATCAGCATTGTTCTTACGACATCTAAAAATGCGCAGTTAAGGTGTTCAGCAGCACCAATCATTTGCGTGCTGTTAACTTTCGTATGTTATGCTCGTATTCCTAGACGAGTCAACTCGTGGTTGAAATATCCCGCACAATATTCAAGACCATTGTCAGTTCTCAAACGACGTAATTTTCTTCCAGTTTTTCGTTCCGCTGCTGTCAGAAACTCTTGAAACTCACGGTGTAAATTGTGCACCTTCTTGAGTAATCGTCGATGAACGAAATGAAATAACACTCTCCTCAAGAAGTGACTGGTGCAGTACCCTAGACTTCTGAATGCACTAAGTCCAATGGCGCTTTGGAACTTCTTTTCATAATGGTCACTTCGCGGGCGTGCGCATATCGGATTGTCGGCTGACGATGTCTTCACACCTCTAACATTGCCGTCTTAAGTTTCTTCTTCATCTGTGTCTCACTTACGTGGCCTAGATGATTGTGCCACAATTCCGTGTCCGTCCAAGGGGTCTTCTCCTTGTGATTACCCCCTTTCTAGTACCTTAGTACCTTGATTAGTACCTTTCTGAAATGCTGTAGGGCTTTGAGACTCTTCTTTGTTCACCGAATACGCAGAATACTCCTCACTGCGACGCGGTACATTTTGAAATAATTACTTTGCGTACAATTATACCTTAACAAACTGTACATCACTTCTGGTCACTTCCTCCATCAACACCATGCCTCTATACAGCACTTGTTTCTTTTGTTGCGACACAGGCTGGATCGTAAGGAATTTGCTGCATACGTCGTTTTGTGTTTCTTCATTATTTGGGTAGAGAATGTAGAATGACGATAAGGCCATGCAAAGTTAAAAAAAATGGTTCTCGGGCACACACAGTTGAAAAATCGATGAGGGATGAGGCTTTTTTTTTTAATTTTTTGGAATTTTCATGCATTTTGAGGTAGCCCAAAAGAAAAAAAAACTTTTTGCGTTCTGAATTTTCATGGAAGTTGACTTTTATTAAGCCTAAAGCATACACGTATTGTCTTTTTTTTTTTTTGGCTTCATTTTGCCATGGGTTGCCTTTGTGTTTTGTAGCTTAAGGCTTATTTTCAAAACAAACATTGCAGGTTGCATAAATGCCTTTAGCATTTGCACATTTCTCGAGGTTATCAGTGGTAGGGCACTTCAAGCTTACTGTACATAAACAATGATAAATTTGTTTTTACGAACACTTTCTTATACCTTTAAACAGTATGAACATACATATACGTCTCCTACGTTGTAGCCCAAATGGAGTAACGATGTATATATACGTCTTAGCTTTTAAGGGGAAGTGCGGGTCGAAAAATGCAATTTTTGGCCAAAATATCGGAATGAGAAAAGCTGAAATTCACTACTTGCGTTGTGCATCGATTTGTGTAAATAAAATGTTGTTCCCGATGTCTATAATTTTATAAAAAGCACTTTCGTTGATTTTAGTCTCACTAAAAACTGTAAAAATATTGTGTTCATTCGTTTTTTTTTCGGAAGTTAGAAAGCTAAAAATTGGTCATTTCCGATCAGCGGTAGCGATCGAACCATTTCATTGGACGCCGCCATCTTGGATGCATTGAAAAGCTGGAATTCCTCTCTATCCAGGCTTCTCAACATATTTTCTCGGTGGCCATTTGGCATTCGCCAATCAGACGGAATATAAGATGCTGTTTGTGGCTGTCGCAAGATACCTTTCCAAAGCAGTTAAAGATGCTTTCCTTCATTGGCCAGTTGGCACCACGTGACCGATTGGCCTGCTCTCATTGGCTGACGAGCGATTTTACAATGGTTGCCATGGCGCGTGAGCGTTTACGTTCAGTTCGTCGTTAAAAATTACGAAAAAGATGAAGTTTCACTGCATTAAAAAACTAAATCAGCAGCTACGATGCAAAACTATAACGGAGAGGGAGCCTATAAACCATCACACTATCGCTTATCAGGTGGGAACAACGTTTTGTAGCCTAACTAACGCCGACTTTCAGACGCATTTTTTTTCAACATGGAAATATCAATTTTTAGTTTATTACCGTCCGTAATTTTATGAAATGGTTCTCCAAAACTATTGAAGCCATTTATCCGATTTTTTTTTTTGCACCTTAATGAATGCATTTGCGTGCACGTAGCAAGTTTTAGAACATCGTGTCCAATACTTTTCGCAAGAATAAATATTTTGTTAATGCCCCATTCAGAGCAAATAACAAACCAAAGAAACCAAAAAAAAAATGACGCGGGGCTTTTAAGGTGATGCGGCGGTGCCTGAGAACCATTTTTTCAACTTTGCATGGCCCAAGACCTGTCAATGTGGACAACCCGTGTGGATTATCGATCCCCGGTGGCGATGGCAAATTCAGAAGTCGTATCTGAGCTAAGCCGAACTGTAAGTAGAAATTATGCGAGTCTAGGAAAAATGGCAGCGTAGTTAGGCCTAATGCCAGATGTGAGTATGAAACCTGTTTCCGTGAAGAAAGGTGGCAGAGTCTGTCCCCTAGTAGCTTATTACAGCAAAAAGTGGGGGAAAAGTGGGCAGCATTTCAAAGTCGTTATTAAATTTAAAATCGGACTCGTAGTTTTGTGGGACACGGTGGATTAGTGTCGCATCGAGACGAATATTGTGTGCGCTGCCAGACCGGAAAATGAAAGGCTGAATCGGACCGTAGGTGACAATGAAATGTGGCGTGGCCGCGTTGTTGAATAGTGCTAATAGTTTTTGTAGTGCTGGTTTGGATTGAAACTTATTTGAAAATTATAAATAGATGAATATGATGGTTGGAACTGAGTGGTTTCTGCGTGATGTGGGAAACGGCCGAAGTCGCAGTGGCCGGGCTGTGTGTCTGTCGTTCCGCCGAGGCGGCTATGGCCAGGCGGTGTGTGGATTTGTGTGCGTGGTTCAGCTGAGGCGGCAGTGGCCGAGTTGTGTTGTGAACGTAACATGAACGGAAAAGATAAAAATTGAAAAGCCGAAGCGGCAGTGGCCGGGCTAGGTGTGTGAATCAGCCAAGGTGGCAGGGAGCGGGCTGTAAGGGTGTTTAGTGTTATTTTCCGATTTAAATTTCCTGGTACACGAATTTCCTGGTACCAGAGGAGATATTGGTAAGACACTGTGTAAGAGATTAGAGACGAGTAATGTGGCATGGTGGAAATGGCACGAAGGGGTGCGTTTATTTGTTATAGTACACGAAGGGGTGCATTTATTTGTTATCGTGAAGTGCTGTGTTTGGCGACTGGTACATGGTACCTGCTGCTTGAAACATGGAGTTTGGCCTCCCCATGCGTCTGTACTCCAAGGTTATGAATAAAACCAAAGGACCCTTTCCCGTTCGGCGTGATGGAGCCATTAGCCTTGAGGGCTCTGGCGTATGCGTTTGTCTCGGCTGCTTGCCGTTGTGACTACTGTCGCAGTCAGGCACTATTTGCAACGAATGACACAACCTGAGAAAGGGGGATAAATATTTTTTGGGGGCATTGGAAGCATAATTTTGCCCAAAAATGGGGTGTCGAGTGCCACCTCTGAAATGTTAAATGCGCCCCTCCATGAATTAAATTTAAAGCAGCCCCAACGCCATTGGGTGGTAGTGGCGCCCTTTACAGGGCGGGCCCGTTGCCTAAACGTTGCTGATAAGAGGAACGTAATGATCATCTTAGGTATGGCGGAGGCTGGTGGCAACGTGGGCATGGTTAGGAGGCTGGGCAATGCACATGTGTGTGTTCCGACTCCTCTGCTTGAGCGGAAGGAAGGTAGCCAGTGTTTGTGTATCGATTGAGTCGAGCTGATTTCAAGAGTGGGCATGACGTTGCGTAACGTGGGGCAGGGTTGCCCAGACATAGCCCGAGGGGCTGCCCAGGACACATAGGCCAGGGGGCGATTCTGTTCAGGGTCGGAAGTCCTCGGGTGTGTGTGAGAGTTCCGTAGCGCTGGGTGCAATGGTTGTGCAGGGTTTGTCCCGCAGTAGCCTAGGCCTTGTGAAGATTGATTCAGGCATTCGGCTCAAAGAAGTGTGACTAGCTAGGTGGGTCTTTGGCGGCGGAGCCAGGGTGTGACTACACGAGTTCTGGCAGACTTGTCAGATGGATTGTTGTAGTGGAGGGAGCCTGTGGGCTACTTGGCCTCTGTTTCTCAATTTTGGTGGTTGGCACCAATTGTAAGGTGTTGTGGGCACCCTTGGGTACAGCGTTTGAAGTGGGTTGCTCCAGGGACGGCCACCAAGGCCGAAGTTAGTGGTGGTTTTAAATTGCCTTTCGTTGCATCTTGTTTAAAAATGTAAGCACCCATCGAGGGGTGTAGACCTTGACCTTGGGGTGTAGACCTTGGCCTGGATGGGTTCCAGGGGTGAACAAGTTTTATTTGTGAGGCTGAAGCACTTAGTGGTTAAGTGCATGCTATACAGGGGCAGGAGTGCGGCGTTGGTATTGAGCGCTGCGTCTACCACGCCAGGACAACGGGTCAGAAGTTGTAGGATGCTAGGTGGCCTCGTCCATTCGTAGGACGGAGGGAAGCGCAATCATGCCTTCAGTCATCAGGTGGGTCCCAGTCGGGGCTCATGGTTTGTGCGGTGGATTGACAGATGCTGGTGTGGACTGGGAACTTTGCCGGGCGCACTCGCGAAGGTAGCCAGTGTTTGTAATTACAGGTCGTGGCCAGGGCGGACTGATATTCGTTGTCAGATCGTGCCGAACCATGGCCAGCGTGAATTAGGATCTGGTTGGGCAGGTTTGTACTACAGCGGCTGTAGCAGCAGGCCGTGTTTGACTTTAAAGTAGGTTGGCTGGCAACGCCACATTTATTAATCTGTCCCATAAGTAACACAGTGAGGAGGATTATGCGAAGTAGAAATAAAGATTCTACGAGTAGAATCCGACGAAACTGTATTAGGTAGTTTAATTTCCCACCCACGTCCCTGGTTGATGGGTTGGGTCCAGCTGCAAAAGATAGCGTTGTATTGACGCTTGTTGTTGATAGAGGAAACGATTGGAAGTGACGTAGAATTTGCATAAATTAAGGTGTAATTGTACGCAAAGTGGTTAGATCGAAATGTGCCGCGTTGCAGGGAAGCATCCCATAAGTAACTCATTTTTATCGGATTCTACTCGTAAAAATTCGATTCTCCTGTGAGAACAAGTTCTCTGGTTCTCTAGTGCCTTCATTACAATGGTCCCTCTTGGATCGAGTACGATGAGGCCTCGGTTATCGGTTGCGATCTTGCTTCCTCGCTGACAATCTTCGATCCCGAGATCAGATTTCTCGTATTACGTGCGTACATCACGTCCTTCAAAGTATTGGGTTGCTTTCCTTTTCCTGTAGAAACGTTGAAGCTTACATCGCCAATACCACAAATCTTCGTTGTGCCTTCAGCTAGCACTGCTGGGTTACTATTCACTTGACGAAAAGTTGTAAACCAGTCTTTGTTGTTGCAGAAATGATGAGTCGCTGCAGTATCAAATGGCCAGCACGTTTCCGTTTTCGCTGCATCGTTTGCTTCTACAAAGTAAGCATGACCATCATCTTCTCTTCTGCGTCTTCCTTCCCATCCCGGATGGTTTGTAGAATGTGGACAGTCACGGGCGAAATGTCCTCCCTTACCACAGGAAAATCAGTTATTCTTCTTCCTAGTTGTTTTCTGACGAAATAGACTCGTGGATCTTCCTCGTTGTCTGTTGCGTTGACCGCCCCTATCCACTTATTTTCATTTCCGGGTTGCCGGTTGTACCCCATAGCCATGGCATGGCAAATTCGGTCGACAGTCGCTCTTGAATTATCTTGGGTTCAAACTCATCGTCTTCTAAGACGCAGACGCTCTACAACTGAATCCCATTCTCTAGGTAAACCACAAATCATTTGATAGGCATGCTCTTCTTTTGCAATAGTCTTGCCGGTATCCTCCAATTCGGTGACTTCATTCTGGATCCTTGCTAAATATTTTGCCATGGATTCACCTGTTTTCATTTTCATCAACACACACTCTTTCCTATGTGTGCACGGGATTTAGGTTGAAACACAGAACTTAATGTTTCCCAAGCATCTTTGGCGGTTGTACAGTTCCGGTAAAAAAAAACGCCTTTGTTATACGGAAAAAGTTGCAGGATTAATGTATGCGACTCTGAATGAAAATGTTGATATCTCAAGAACTACTGAACAGAATTGAATGAAACAAAAACTGGGCTGCTTATTATGCTATCAGCTATATTTCGATATGTGTTACATGTAATGGTAAGTAGCCAAATATAATTGGCCGAGCGAGCAACACGGGTTGATAACTAATAATATATCTCATAAACTACTGGACGGAATTGAATAAAACAAAAACTGAATTAATTGTTATGATATATGCTATATTTCTATACGTATGACATGCAATATTAAGCTGCAAAATATAATGTGCAATTCAGTCTTAAATTGTTTCATGAAAATCCTTCCACTAGTTTTCGAGTTATCATCAGATATCAAGTTTTTCTCGCTCGGCCAATTATTTCAGCCAGTTAACGTAGTATTTAATAAGGGTAGAAATGCAGTAGACAATCTAATAAGCATTTCAGTCTTTGTTTCATGAAAATCCGTCCATTAGTTTTCGAAATAACTGTATTTCTCCATGGGTGTTGTTATGACCCTCGATATAACGAAAAAGGGTGTTTTTTTTTTACCGGAACTGTAAAGGCTTTGATCAAAATCTTTAAATCGGCATTAATTCCTAATGCAATATTTGCTAATGCCCGAGATTCCCTGTATCCGTATTGTCTCCTTGCGCATGGGCGAGTTTCTTCCTTTTTTGGCAAGGAGACGAGTTCTAAATTTTTGATGTTCACAGAGCCATATAGACTGCGCGTGCTCTTTCAAAAACATTACCACATCAAAATACCAAGACGGATAATTCCCAAAATCTAAAAGTTAGTTCACTTGAGACGTGTCTCCTTCGTTCATCTTGATCATGTTTTTGTAAATTCGATTTTGAATGTAAATTAAAGTATTTCCTAAATACTAGTAGTAACTGGCAGTAATACTAGCAGATTCACCAAATTCACAATTGTACTGCCTTTATCTCGTGTGTGTGGATGGGTAGCATATAGCCTAACATGGAAAGTTTGTACCACACTAACTACGGTTAAATGGTTTTTCTCCCTCGTGTCTCTTCCCACTATGTGTGTGCCTGTATAATTAGCTAAGGCTTTCCCACATTCAAAACAGTTGAATTGTTTCTCCCTGTAGTGTGCCTGCAGTTTTGAAAGTGCAGTGCCTGAAAGTTTTCTTCCCAGGATGACTGCATACTTAGTGTTGCACACTTACGTAGAGTGGTGCACACACTGTTGAATGGTTTCTACCCAGTGTGTGTTAATACTGAGCTTCTAGTATTCATGCACTAATACCACATACCATACACTTGAGTGGTTTCACACTGGCTTGGCTTCGCAATATACCACTCTAGGATCTTACTAGTTAGTGCACAGTATGAAAAATTGCCCATATAATGTTTATATGCCTAAGTGCTTGCATATACAGTAATTCACTGTAGCACGTTCTGCACATTTGTATGGGTCCTTTCCACATTTTTTGAAAGTTAATGTTACTTTCCTGACAAACCATACTTCTCAAAAGATTTATTGTGTTAGTAACTGCCTAAAAGCCTTTCTACATTCTCTGCAGGAAAATATGCTGGCCTATTTACTCGTATACGCTTTCTCATTTGTCACATTCAAATGGTTTCTTCTCCACATGTTGCATTCTTCCATGCATTTTGAGTGCCTGCTGTTTCTTCAATGGCTGCAAATTCCCTATTTTGCATTGGCAGTGTACTGGGCCTGTAACCCTGTTGTATTTTAATTGGTTTAATAACCAGTAGTTTGCAGGGCATGTTAGAAAATACGCAACAGAATTCTTAGAACTTGCACTGTTAAATTCCTAGGGCAAATTCTTATTAATGGTATGCAAAGTAGGCACTCTAATAATAGGCTTTAGGCTTGGCAATTCTTAAACCAGTTTATTTGTCTGGTTCTTAGCAACTAAATACAATGAGTGAATCGGACACTTGTTCACTTAGGAACTAAACTTATCTGCTACAGTCCAGGTATCTAATAATTGCTGTGGTGATTTCTTAGTCATTAATAATAATCAAAAAAGGCTTCATAAACGGCTGAGCAGAATTGAGCCGTGTCTGCTCCCATCAAACACAGCCAGAAGACGACAGGGGGCTCAGTTCTGAGGGCCATGTTCCCCAGATTAACACTAGGCTAACAACAACTAAGCCTGAATCATAGCTAGCTTTGGAGCACTTAGAATGGGCATAACCCAAGTATCAGGGATGTTTAAACAACAACCAGGATTTTAGTCGCTTCTTTCTCCGTCTCAAGAAGTTGGGAGATTTCAGGCTAATTTTTAATCTCCGACTATTGAACCGGTACATTCACGACCATTTTCAAATAGAAACACTGGAGTGCATTCGCTATTGCTAGTGGACTGTGCGATTTCTATCGATCTTGCAGGCGCCTATCTGCACACTCCATTTCATGCACCTGTCTGGCACCTCTTCCGATTTATTTTACAATGGTACGGTCTACCAGTTCGTCTGCCTTCCGTTCGATTTCAACTCGGTACCCCATATTTTCACGACGATCCTAATGCCGGTCCTAGCGGCCTTGCACCGACATCAAATCCGAGCACGCTCCTACCTCGATGACTGGATCCTTTCCCCATCAGGAGAAGGTAATGTTCCTTAGCCATCGGACCTTCATAATACGCCTTCTCCAGCACCTTTGCTTCACCATCAACTTCTCAAAGTCTCGCTTAGTCTCTTTTCAACATTTCGTCTTCCTCGGCCTGGCTCAAGCAACTGTGATGCCTTCACCGGACAGGACCACTGGTCCACTCACGGTGATTCTAGAGTTCCTCCACCTTAGGCTGTACACACTAGTAGATCTCTTACTTAAAGGGACAATAGATTCTCTAGTGAATCTGGTTGTATACGGCAGGTGGATGGTGAGGCCCCATCCACCATTTCCGCATAGACGAGTGCCCCAACCACCAAACATCTTGGGCTGTCCACTTTCTCCGTTTTCCCTTTGACACACTACGGATGCGTCCCTCCACGGATGGGGAGGGGGCCCACATCGGCAACAACATGGTCTCTGGGACCGTGCGGCCATGGGACCAGAATCACATCAACGTCCTCGAGCTTCGTGCAGTCCTCCTCGGCCTGCACCATTTTCGCCACCTCATAATAGGAAAGACAGTCTAAGTCCACATCAACAATACAACTGCCCCCCTGCCCCCTCCCTACCTTCAAAAAAGGGAGGGGGCAGGGGGTTCACTTCCGCCATCTTCCACCTCTGCATATCCTTAGGACAGCTGTACTCCTCTTGCACATTCTCGGCAGCCACAACATCCTTGCGTACTCGCTGTCTCGCCAGTCCCCACCAACAGGAGAACGTGCCCTTAAGTTCATTTGCGAATCTCTTTTCAATGTATGGGACCCTCCAATGGTGGATCTCTTCACCACGGGGCACAATGCCAAACTTCTCCAGTTAATCAGCCCAGTCCCGGACAACCAAGCATGGGCAGTGGACACCCTCACCCTATTTTGGGACCACCTCTTTGGGTACGTGTTTCCACAAGCTTCTACCGTTGGTCTTCTGCAAGATTACCCGGTGCACCAGCCTATTCATCCTAGTAGCGCCAAATTGGCCAGCAGCCACTAGTTCCCCCTCCTGCTGGATATGCTAATCAACCTGCCACGGTGCCTTACGGACATCCCAGACTTGCTCTCCCAACGTCGAGGGACCGTGTTCCATCGGCGCTCAAGGTCTCTGTGACTACACGGGTGACTACTATTTTCCGATTGGCTGAAACGTCAGGCATTTCTACAGAACAGGCCTCCCGCATTGCCTCCAAAGTCGTTAAGGTCATCCACCAACATTGGCGCCGATGGTTTCGTTGGTGTCTCCTGCAGAAAGTTAGTCCAATCAATCCCTTTCTTCCGAACTTTCTAACCTTCCTTAACAACCTCTTTAAGGAAGGTTCCGAGGGTCAATCTTTGTTTACCGGTTAACCCTAAATTCAGTTTTTAAAGCCTTAGACGACATTCGGATTTTGGCCCTTGTCAAGTCTTTTAATATTGAACGGCCGGTAACATGGCGCCTGTTTCCATATTTGGACCTTTCCATAGTCTTGACGTGTCATCTTTCGGCTCCATACGAACGGCTCTCTACATGTTATCTTAGCCACCTGACTCGCAAGACTGCCTTCCTGATCCCCTTGGCATCCTGTCTCCGATGTAGTGAGGTGCAGGCACTATCCGCCTTGCCAGCTGACTGCTTTTTCTGAAAGACTATAAAGAAGTCACTTTAACGCTACGAGCCTCCTTCTGAGCCAAGACACAGAAGCCTTGCGAACATTCTCATCTGTCCAATATTCTGGGGGACGAACCAGAACGGGCGTTGTGTCCGGTAGGGGCCCTTCGATTCTATCTTAAAAAGTCGTAAGCCTCTCCGTAGAGGCTGCTCATTGCACGAATACGGCATCCCATGAACTTCGAGCCATTTCAGCATCCTGGGTTTTCCACAGTAAGGTTCCAATCGTCAGTATTGTAGAGGCTGCATCCTGGAGGAATCCTACTGTTTCAAAAACAATTACTTTGTGGAGAGGTGAGCTCAAGATTATGAGCTGTTCCTGGGCAACAGAGATGGTCCCACAATTTCGTAAAAGAACAAATTTAATTTTCGAAAGCAGTAGCTAGCTTTCATGGTCGTCTACAAAACAAAAAATGTACAAGTATTGTAAATATTTTATTGTTTTGTAGGTGACAAGTATTTAAATGTTTTATTGTTTTGTAGGTGACCAAGAAAGCTAGCAACTGCTTTCGAAAATTAAAATTTGTTCTTTTATGAAATTGTGGAACCATCTCTGTTGCCCAGGAACAGCTCGTAATCTTGAGAATCCTACTGTGTTTACGTTCCATTATCTTTGGGATATGTCTTTTCAAACCAAAGGACTTTACCACCTCGGTCCCTTCGTGTCTGCCAGACGGATACTCTGAACCCTTTAAGCAACACGATCGCTTCATCCTCACCTAATACAACTTATTCGATCGTTTGCAATGTTTTAACTTTTGGGGAGCCAGCCCGTAACCCTAGGAGTATCTGTCAAGGTGGCGCCCACCGCCTTTGGCGAGGTCGGTGGAGGTTATTTTCGTCGGTGTAACTTCAAAACTTCAAAATACCAGAGCCACCTGGTTGATTTCGGTTTCTATTGCCTAAATGAAAATATGCAATACCTTCTTCCCACCCTCCTCCCCTCTCTTCATCACCGCCCACGAACTTCGAGCCATTTCAGCATCCTGGGCTTTCCACAGTAATATTCCAATCGCCGATATTCTAGAGGCCTCATCGTGGAGGAACCATACTGTGTTTACGTCCCATTATCGTTACGATATGTCTTTTTCAAGCCGAAGGACTTACCGCCTCGATCCCTTTGTGGCTGCCAGACGGATACTCTGAACCCCTTAAGCAACACGATCGCTTAATTCTCACCTAATACAACTTACTCGATCGTTTGCAAAGTTTTAACTTAAGGGTTGTTACCTCACAACCCTTTGACGAGGTTTGTGGAATGTTAAAAGCTCAGGTAATGGATATGTTCATCAGTGTAAAGAAACTTCAAAAAATACCAGGGCCACCTGATTGATTTTGGTTCTATTGCCTAAACTAAAAATACACATTACCTTCTTCACATCCTCCTCCCCTCTCTGTCGCCACCTGGGCACTGAAAGGGGAATAAAAGATGACATGTCGGTCGTCAACGGCACTTTGCACAGAGCAGTTGCATAGTGGGTCGCGAGGCTGGCAAGGCTCCTATAACTCGAATCTCTAGATCAAACAGTTCAGCAGAAAGATGGAGGAGGCTAAAAGCTCAGGCAATGGATACTTGCATTTAGGCAATGGATATTTGCATTTAAGCAATAGAAACCAATATCAACCAGGTGGTCCTGGTATTTTAAGGTTTCTTGTAGGCCTAATCATTATTTTTTTTAATGTAGGACAATATTACTGAGCGTTATATCGCTTTTAAATGAACCGAACACATTTTCGCCAGCAAATGTTGACGCATCAGTAATGTATAGGCGTTGGAGAGACTCAAAAGGAAAAGACAAAGAGTATGAAAATATAATTAGGTAAGTAAGGCCTTGCTAACACATAATTAATCATTGGATGTAGAATTGGCATTTAATTGTTTTGTATGTACTAAGTATTGATGTGTGATACTCGACAAGTTGCAGTAGTGTTGAGTTTAGAATTTCTAAGGTGAAAATGGGACAGCTTGGCTTACTAATTTTGACTACCAAATCCATTCGCTTGAGGAGAGCTTTCCATTGGTGTAGATTACAAGCTACCACAAAATACTACTAAATGATAACAATCAGTTTTATGATGATGTAAGCTTTTGAAATTAATTTTCTGTTCCGAAATATCTGTGACACTCGTTTCTTTTATGGATTTCTTTAGAAAAAAAAAAGTAAATTTACGAAAAAAATTGCTGAACTTTGATTTTAATGCCATTTTTAAAGGGAATTAGTGTCGGCAAACCTAGATGGTAGTGCCAATATCAAGGAACCGCACTGTGAATCTGTATACCAATTAAAAATAAATCTCCTCTCGGAAACCAAAAAAAATTAACGAAAATCTCTTGCAGTCTTAAGCGAGTTAGCGTTCAGAAGAACGTTGTTTTAAATCAAGCTTGCATTTTTAAATTTTGTTGGTTTGATTATTTTTTTAATGTTAACTAATGCTATAACGGTTATCCGTTAAAACGAAAAATTACGTATTAACGTTTTTCTATTTTGCTAAATAATAACCGACTATTAATTTACCTCACTATAGCACTCAATAACATTAAAATATTACCCAAAACGAAAATATACATTATTCGGGGTGTTGAAAGAACCGCAGTGAAGTTGGGAAGGAAGAAGCAGTTAGCTGGGTCGATGGGTGAGGCTTGGATTTCACTCCAACGCAGGCTGGCTACGAGGGTTGCCAAGAACACAGTTTTGTGAGTGAACAGATTCAAGCTAATGTTTTGGAGCGGTTCTCGCATTAAAAAAACCAAGATGATGGAGAGTTCCCAATCCGGGAAAATCCGCGGAATCTAGGGTCTTTCGACTTTAAAAGATTCGATAAGCGTAGATATGCGGAAGTTATTAAGAAGATCGGTTTTGCTGGCAGCATTGAAGGCAGAGTGGTACACCAGAATGGTGGATCCCTTAGGCCTTCCTTAAAAAGATCAGTGAAGAAAATTAGTTCAAACATGGGGGGAATTGAGCGGATTAATTTTCTTTCTGTTGCTGCAAGAAAATAACTTTCCCAGTGACTCGTGGATTTTGTTGGTTGAGTCTTTGACTTCCTTATTGGCAATTCTGATGGATTCCAAGAATTCCTGCCTCCTTGATGGGTCCAATAATGTTGCTGCCCGTGTAGGTCCAAAGCGCTGGTGAGTAGGTGGAACTTGGTCCCCTTTTCCTGAGTTGGTCCAGGACGTCTGACAGACTTCTTGGACAGTCGATCAGAAAATTTCAAAGTTGCAGGAGCCATGGAGCCAACGGTCAGTTTGGAGCTGCTGGCAGGAAGAGACCATGGGTTTGCTCGTTCTTCCGACGGCCCTGTGGTGACAAACTTGAACGGTGGGAAGATGTAGGCGTGAAGGTTCTTCCAGGGCAAAGCTAACGCGTTCACCGCCCATGCTTGCACGTTGGGGACTGGACCGATGAAACTGAGAAGTCCATCATTGTACCTCGTGGTGAAGGAGTCGACCATCTGGGTGCCCCGTGTGTTTAGTGAACAGGGCGAAAGATCCAAAGGAGCCTCAACAACAATGAGACATCGCGTAAGTTTCTTGCTTGCCTTCGTGGACTCCTTGTTATCCTGAATGTAGGCTTAAGACTCACTCCATTTCTGCAGATCCAATTGAAGAATGTGTTTATCTTTATTCTGGCGGATGTTAAACTGGAGACGGAATATTCTTAAAGCAAAGTTGCAAAAATCGGGTAGCAGCCAATGGTTTGAAATTTGAAGTTCCAAAAGCAATACAGCCCTTGACAGTGACGCTGGTCGTGAAAAGTCGAGATCGGTGGGTCAGAGAAAAAGCCAATGGATCAACAAATGAGGGATAAAAGCACCGAAATGTGATTTGACTAAATAAAAAGCCTGTAAGGTGCAACACGTATACAATATTTAGCAATGTTTCTGGTCTGTATGTGACCCTTCATCAAGCGTAAATAAAAAAAAAAAATTTTGGAGTAGAAACAATGACCTTACGAAGTCATTAATAAATACACAGGAAATAAAATCCAACCAAAGCTAGCGATTTTAAAAACGGTCTTAGGCCCTTCTGGTGCTTTGTGTTTCGTCGGTGTTGGTTGGATTTTGTTTCCTGTGTATTTTTTTAATATGACTTGAGTTTCTACTCCAAAATTTAAAATTTTTTGTTATTTACGCTTGATTAACGGTGACGTTAAACCTTACAGGCTTTTTATTCATTGAAGCCAATGGATCAACAGATCTAGCCTTATCCGGGATGAGCATTGTTTCTTGAAAACATGAACTAAATACCAGATTAATGAACAGGAAAACTTCTGCGACAGTGATTTGGAAGATGTCCACATGCAACGACATAAGCCTGTTCTGGGATGTGCTTTGTGCGTGGTGTCATGGGAAGATCAATGAAGCAGGTCGACAGGCCAACGGTGTTAGGTTGAATCAGCGATGGGCTAGCTGGAGGAGAAGTCTTCCGGGAGGGGACTTTATTCGGAGCACCGTTGGATCTTGCCATCACTGCTGGCAGTATTTCAAGTTGATAAATGGCCTTTCAAGAGAAGGAAAGGATGCAGAAAAAACGAAAGCTTGTCCACACAGTGGCTGCTTGAGAACAAAAGATGATCAAGGCGACACTGCGATCATCGGTGAAAGTCGAAAGTCGAACCATCCTGGGGAGGATGGTGAGAAGAGTCGTGTCGCCGTCCTGACCATGGGAGGCGACAGAGCGGTGATGATCCGGCCGGTGAGGGATGCTGAGTTCAGGTTACTGTTACTGTCGCCGTGACAAGCAAGACAAGTGGCTATGATGGGGCTGTCGTGGCGGGACCAAAAGGCGGTGTTGCTGGCCGGTGAAACGCTGAGTGAAGGTTAGGCGCCCATGATTGTTCCTCGACGACAGATGGGGTGACATCTGCCCCATTTGCTGGAAATGATAGATGAGGAGAGACGATATTTGCGAGGGGCTGTTGCTTGGACCCACTTGTAGGTGTAAGAGGTGGCCCCTGAAGGAGATGGTAAAGACCAAGAAGGATGCCGCTAAGAACTGGAATTTGCATTTGGCTTTATCCATGATTGTCTGAACTTGGTCTTTTGTTTGCGGTTTATTGAAAGAAGCCGCGGGGAGCTTCGGTGACAGGCTGTGGGAACAACAAGAAGAGCAGGACGACAGGCCCAAAGGACCGTCAGCCAGTGGGCGAAACTTCATGCGCTTCTTGTCGGCTCTACAGGCCTTGACTCGGTGCATCAGATTTGAGTAGTTGTCCTTAACTTTGCGAAGTTCAGCCTGAAGAGCTTGTAAGTCCTTTGTTGGGTTCAATGTCTGGTCACAAGGTACCGACAACATGTTGGAGGCGTCGACCGCTGCACCGATGGGAGCAGTGACGATGCAGTCTTCAGAAACGGTGAGTTGAAAAGTTTACAAACGTAACCACAGATCAGGCCTGATCCGGGACATGCGTTGTAACTTCAAAAGATGAGAGAAACAGCAAATTACAGCCAGCAGCAGACCTTACGAAAAGGCAGTTTCTAGAGATGGTGAGCTGGAATGCCACAACAAGTCAAGCCTAATCTGGGAACTATTCGTAATCCTCATGTGCTCAAAGAAAAGGCAACAACGGCACTGGCAGCATGTAGCTAGTCTTCAGAGATGGACGGATGGCAAGAACAGAAATGCAACAACAGATCAAGCCGAGATACGCATTGCTCTTTACGATGTGAAAGATGACAGTCAAGACAGGTCAACTGAAGAGTCGATGCTTTCCGGAACGTGAGTGGTCCAATGATTCACATTTGTTGAAAACTAACGACTTTGCCTTGAAGGTGTCAAAGAATGCTTCTTTGTCGTATTGAAAGGCTTTTGCCGAGCAGGCAGGTGAGGAGAAGGTGACGTTCAATGCATGCTAGATTGCGTCGTTAGGTGATCATCCATTCCCTTTCGCTTGGAGTGGTGCGTCACTGAAACCGGAGCTGAAGAAAAGAGAAACGAACGGCTGTCGGCAGTGGAAGACGCCACCACAGATGGACGCCATGGCCAAGGACGACGAAGTGAGAAGAGGAGGCGCTGGAAGACAACGACCAAGTTGACATTTTTTTTTCATCCAATGCATTGCTGCTTCTTCCAGTTGACCGTCATTGTCAGACTGGGAGCTGCGATGTTACCTGTCGGGAACGATGGCGCTTGCAAGAAGGTGCACCTGAAGATGTTGCTACAATCTACTCAAGGGTGTAAGCCTTGCTTTGTAAGGGAGGTGACGGCGAAGGCAGAGAGGTCCGTTGCTTGTAGTGGACGAACTTTGGTGGAGAAATGCCAACGAGTTCCCGCATAATGGCAGTCCGTAGGTTCACGTAAAAGGCATGAGGGATGAGTGAAGCTTCAGATGGTGATAGATAACAAACACACAACAGATTAAGCCTGAACTGGGATTTGCGTAGTTTGAGAGGATGATCCATTTGCGAAAGGCAACAGTGAGTGGTCAGGAAGATACATCAAGTAAGGCTCAGTGTGAGCAGAGAAGTCCAGGAACGACTGGCGTTGGGTCGGTTCAATGCTTGATGTCTTCGCCTTCCGTTTGAAGAGGGTGCCGTCGACATCCATGGTGTGTCGATGGCAGGCCGGGATGCTGGGACGAAAGGCCGGGAGCAGGAGAGCAGCTACCGGTGACAGGTAGAGGGCCGCAACGAGAGGATGTGCTTGCCGGGACGCTGGTGAAGATGATCATTTGGTTCGATCACAGCGAGACAGACGACATGTGGTCGAAGGGTCCAACGGTCGGGAAGCGGAGACAACTGGTCAACAAAAACGACCGAACAATGATAAGTGGCTGTTGCATGAAGGCGGGGGCCGCACGGAGCGGGTTGCCGAAAGAGAGGACCGCATGGGCAGGTCGTGGCGAGACTGGCGACAGGGGATTGAGGAACCCGAAGGACTGGAAGCCAAGAGACAAAGTGCTGGCAACAAGATCATGACGAACAGACGATGGGCTGGCCAGAGAAAAAGGAAGGAGCCTTAAGGGTGCCCATGATTCTTGCCATCGATGGGCGTGTCAGAGGCGTCTTCATAAGCAGACAATAGGAAAAAAACGACTGCAATGTTCACTACAGTAAGCGCTAGAGAGAAAACTATGGTGTCCGTCCTCGTTACGGCGCTTTTATGGGAGGAGTTGCGCGCATGCACACTGAGGTTATTGAGGTGGTAGGATCACGCCAACAATCTGCTGTTCAACAATTCCCTGTTGAATCTGCAGGGAAAAAGCATTCGAGAGTAAAAATGCTAAATTTTACAGGTAATGTATATTGTCGAAATGGCACATAGAAACGATATTTTGTAACGTTATTTTGTAGCGTTAAAACTCCGGAAATATTTTCTGCTACCATTGCACCCAATTTGTAAGGCAGCTGTAAAACCTGAACTACACCAAACCCGGTATAGTTCAGGTTTTACAGCTGCCTTACAAATCGTACCAAGTCATACCAGGTCTTAATCTTGCTCACCGCACAAATAGCACGATACTACAAATTTGTTTTGAAATAATGGCTTAGAACTGTTCAACACAATCGCCATATGCTTCTGTACCAAAATTCAAAAACCAACCAAAATTTCAAAGCGTGTCGACAGATCCAAGATAACGTTCTGTGAGGATTTTTACGTGATTACTGCTTTATTTTCTTTTTAGTTTATAGTTTAACTGTTTTAATTACTAAAGAATAAACATGTTTTGGTGCGTAAAGCATGATTCATGTTGCTAATTTTTTTTTAATAGTAAAACGTCCGTTATTAATTTTTATATTTACAATTTTTCTGTGTGCCGTTTACGAAAATATCTACTACCTATAAATTTCAATGCATTCAGTTTCTGCTATCTATCTTGAGGTTTTTCGCTCTCTAGATCCGGCCAGCTGCGCAACCCCACTGCGCATGCTTCATGTGCAGCTCTCCTATAAAAGCGTTCGGCCCGGACACAGCCGCCATCTCTTTTCCTCAAGCTCTCGTCGAAGACAATTAACTCCTTCCCTTCAGTCACATCTTTCGCTCGAAGAACCCTTACACGAAAGAAGACCCATCACCCTGAAGATGCTTCCCTCTTGACCTTCTTCCTGCAAGCTTTGCCTGCATCCCCCCCGTTGGAAGAAAATCTTTCGCCCTGCACCCAAGATGGCATCCAATCACCTTTCGTTATTTCGCCCGTATCTTTTGCCAAGGTAGCTCTTTCACTCGACACTTCCAAGATGGCGTCCCATCATCTTTCGTTCTTTCGCCCGCATCTCTCGTCGAAAAATAATCTTTCGCACTTCATCCAATATGGCGTCCTATCATCTTACGTTCTTTCGCCCGTATCTTTCGTCAGAGAAGATCTTTCACTCTTCAAGATGGCATCCATCAACTGCACGTCAATGAACAAACTGCATTCACGTGACCACCCTCTGTTCAGCATCACTTCTCTCGAGGCTCAACTAATTCATCAACCAAGATGCAGTCCCTTCTTTTAGGGACCACAGTCTCCCTAACTCTCCTGACAGCTTGTTCTTTCAGTATCGCCATGTTTTTCAACACACGGACTCCGGACACAGACACCGGTCGCCAAACTAAACATTACGGACAACACTTGCAGCAAAGACTAACAAGTCCAACGATCACGATTCAATCTGGTCTTCTATAACTGCGGGTTACTGCCCACCCTGTTGATTCTGCTAACTTGCCCTTTGGTTGCGTGGTGACCTCCCTCGCACGGACTCCTGCAAGCACTACTATACAACCGTCCATTCTGCTCGCTCTCAAGCCCTATCTCTCTCTGCAGATGGCCTCCTTCGGACCCCCGCTCACGCCCCCGCTTCAAGTATCACCCAAGGACACCGCAGCTATGCTTCACAAGCTTGACTTCTGCCCGTTTTTGTAAGTGATGGACTCCGCACCCTGTCGGCATCCCGCCAACTGTTCAGCTATTACAGCTTCACCTTTTTGAACAACCTTCACTTAAGAGTGTCCTGTGGACACTCATGAGCACCTCGGCTACGCCATACGGCATCAACAAGTCTTTTATTCCTCGTCTCCCACCTCCTCCCATCCTCGCTTGTGGTGACCGAGCTTCGCTTCTCGGACGCCTCTCTTCTCCCGACCCATGGTCTCCCAGATCCTGGAGTCTCCTCGGGGACATTCAAGTGGAACTTGATACGCCATGAAGCTCTTTGCAGTCTCCTTCGCCTTGCAGACATCTCTCCCATCCAAACCCACTACCTCCTACACATTGGTTCTACCAGCAACTATCACGATAACCACTGCAACATAGGAAAGAGTTTATATTCTTCCTGTCTCCTGCCTTTGGTCCCCGATCTCCGGGCTGAAGCTTTCACAAGCAACGACCACACTACACCAGCTGTGACTTATCAACCGCTCTACACTTCCACCCCTTCGGGCTCCCCTCTACGATCCCCCAGACCCTCAGGCCTGCTAGCTTGCCTGCTAAATACAGAAGCCATGGAATCATAATGAACTCTGCGCCACTCCGTGACTCCTGGCCTCCGGTCACCTGCATCCATCCGGACACTTGTTTACAACCATCTAGGTTTGTAACATGGTACGCCAGATCCTTCGGACTGATGAGAACAAACAAGAAAACAGTCAGCAACTACTACTTCATGGCATCCGTCTCCTGTTAACGGCAACTTACTAGTTGTTCTGAAGACCCTTTCCCGGTCCCCGGTAGTCCGTTTTCCTCTTGACATACCTACGGCTGTTGTCTCTTCTATCCTGCACTTAATTCTAAGACCATTGTCGCTGCCCAAGCCACGCCTCTTTCGCCAAGCCGCTACAGCAGACCTACATCTCCCAATGCTCTATTAGAGTTCGGCCCCTCTCCTTCTTTGCCTCGATGATGTTTTAACCTTCCAGGTCCAAACAGGGAGGGGGGATCGCCACGGCCTCCAGTACTACCTCCAACTAGCCTCTCACGGACTGAGGGTCTGACTGGTCACCTCAACAGATGAGCCACTCAATCATCACGTTTGCATCTCTGAAGACACCATTCACTGGCATCTGGCTTTGCGTTGAGCTCCTAACCTTGAACACCGGTTTCCGACAAACTGCTTTGCTACAGCAAGACTGTTCCACCCTTACCACGGAGTCGCCATCGCCTTTCTTACAAACATCATCTCCTTCGGCTTCAAACCATGGATTGTAAGGCAGTTTCTGGTCTACACGAGGCTGCGGACTTAGTAGACATAGACTGATCGTTGGACGCCTCATCCTGCGGACCACTTCTGCTATCGCTACGTCCGGTATGAGTGTTTCACAACGTCTCACTTTTCTACCTCCTGAACTTCTTTTAACGGTGGAACCACGGACCACTGTTCACGAGGTCCCTCAGCAGCTTGTTTCTACAAGCCTTGCTCATCCCGCAACTATCCCTCACTTGAAGAAGGCACCTGGACACCCGTCTTTCCCAACTCCGTCACAAGAATGCTGCAACGATCCGATCTCTATCCTTCCTCCTGGATTGCGGACTCCCTGACTCCTAACTCCGTCGCAAAACCTGCAATGACTTGCTCTCAGAACATCCTTCCGCTAGCTCGCGGAGTCTCTCCGCTGGACACCAACTGTTCAAGCTACGGCTTGCACACGACCTCCACAAGTCTCCAGCTGTCCAGTTCCACTGGGATCAAGACTCCTCACAGGTGATAGAAGAACGTCGGGTCTCTATACCCTCTTTCTTCATCACCTGTCCCAGAACACGATCACTGTCCACTCTTTCGGGGATCTTGCCGGCCTCTGACTCTAATCGTCATGCCTGCACCGATCGGTTCACAGGGTATTTATTTAGACTCTGGAGCAGCCTGCTCGCAGCATAGGCTCCAGCATACTTGGCACCCACCGACGTCAGGGTTTATGCTAAGTAAATTAGGTAATGTATGTTTTCATGACATATAGAAAGTCCAAAATACCAGGTGGGGCTGGTTGATTTTGGTTTCTATATTGCCCTTATGAAAACATACATAACCTAATAGCCCACTCGTCCTCCCCTCTGGGTCACCAAGGTAGACCATGAGTGGCAGAAAGAATGACGCCCATCGCTGAGGCGGCTCCTTATATAGAGGCCCACGCGCACGGCAGTGAAGCCAACTACTTCTTCCCTAATTAAATTAGGTAATGTAAGTTTTCATAAGGGCGATAGAAACCAAACTCAACCAGCCTCACCTGGTATGTTGGACTTTTTATCGTTGGTTGCTTTGTTGTTACAGATGTTTTTTTCATTGTTTTCTGTTATCCGAATGTTTAATTAGGTCGTTTAAGAGCTTGCAAATTACACGGAAACTGCTAGCTCTACTGTTAACGAATTGTGTGGTATCCTAATCGTAATTCAGAACTGGTAATAGGACTGTACTGATATCACTTTATATCTGATACTGTTGCTGGCACGCAAATTATCGGGAAAAAATTATCATATGAACAACAGAAGATGGAACCAATCCAAATAGCTTAACTTAGCAAAATCAAACCAACCTGTAGGAGTAGTACACTGTAACACAAATGTAAAAAATTGAATTCAGGAGTGAAAGGCAAAGCTATTTTTTGCTCATGACCCCGGGCGCAGCGCCGGCCGCTTTGTGGGGGGGGGGGGGGGCCCAGAAAGGCAAGATTTGCCGACTCATCCATCCCAGCTAGGGGTCTGGGGGAGCGCTGTGAGCTGATGGATTTTTAGATATTTTGAGACCTTTCCTGGCTTTAAACAATACGTTTCAGACATTTCTAGGCTCTTCAAAAAATGAAAGAAAATAAATGAGCCATTTAAAAAAAAACTATTTCCCATGCCCTGACTAAGGGCAGATACAGAAAGTGGGCTTGAGAGGGGGTCGATTTACCACAACATCAAAGGAACTTTTTTTTTGTAATTTTTGCTACGGCGCATATACTTTTAAACAGGGGTACCACCCCTCCTCCCCCACCCTGCACCCAACACACACATACACTATCTCTTATTTTTGGCTCTAGTGAAGCCTCATGTGAGGTCATAGGAAAAATGGCAGGCGATCCTGTGCTTGGCTGTAACATTGCTTTGAAGGAAAATACATTCCTGTGTCATCAACCAGTTTGCGTAGAAAGGTACACACAAATGCGAAGTGGGATTGAAGGAATATTACACTAAAGAGAGGGACTGATTTTTGCAAGGAGGAACTAATTTTTCCAAAGCAGGAAGCACCTTGCAGGTATCTTTATTAATAAAAGCATAAAAGGTAACACGATCCCACATTCATTTCATTCAAGAAGTTACCTACTAAATACAGTGCTTTTCTATGTGTCTCGAGTGAATTACTTAGTGATAATAATAATTCTTTAGTGAATTACTTTTTTTTCATCTATTTGTGCACAATTTCTTTTAACTGTTCCTTTGTCTTGGGTGAGTGGGGGGGGGGAGAGATTAGTCTTAACGGTGACTTTAGAAGACCGCTGGATCCCTGTATATATGACCTACTGTTATTATTTTAAGAAGGAAGAGCTAGTGATTTAATTAAAAATAGGACCTAGTTTTGTTTCTGTAGCCTACAACCAATCAGTCTTTTTTGTTCATTCCAACCTTTATATTATTCCTACCATTTTCAACTTAATAGCCCAGAAGCAGAATATTTTCTGCCGGTCTGCGACATGCCTTTTACAAACTAAAATCGGTCTGCGAGAAAAGGGAGGTATCTGCGGGTTGCAGGTAGGGTGTGAAGGTGGAATTTTGCGTTGTGCAGAATTTTGAGTTAGGCCCATTCTGGTTCATGAACAAGTTTCTTGAGAGAACTTTTTTTCTAGACCTTTGTAGGTTGTTTTTGCTAAACAACTTGAGGACGACCAAACCTAACGTCATGGCAATAGCACCATTCAAAAACTCTCAAAAACGGTTAAAATGGTGTATTTGAATGTCAAAATCGGTCAATTTTTGGCGAAATTATCTCAAAAAGAAGACCAAGAAAAAATAATGCAGATAAATCGTACTGCAACACTGCCAGCCGTACTGCGACGTAGCGTCGCGTGTCGCTCCGATTCTGCTACAGGGCTTAACAGCACTCGGAGAAGAAATTTTACTGTGTTCGAATATCACGATATAACTCCAGAATAATTTACAGGTTTTTTTTTTTTTTTTTACTTTGGATTCGTTTCCTTTCATTTTGCATTCGTTCTTTTCAGTTTGCTTTAGTTGATAGATGGTTTTACAAATCTTAAAGTCGAAGCAAATCGAACGGATAAAACTAAACGTAATTTACAGTAAATAAATTAAGATGCAGGTTTAAAAACGTATTAAAATAATGATTTACTATACCCTACAGTAGTTGTTCACCTGCGCCGGTCTAGCTGATTCCCGCTGCTTCATCTCGGCTCTAATAGTCAGCATTATTGAGGCAATAGTGTTTGTTTCTAATTGTCAGGGCGCATATCCGTTCTCATTGTCGGCCGCTCGCCCTTTTTCTTTGCTACCGTGGGAAGAATGAGCCCGCTCGCCCTCTTGCTGAATATTGAAGCTTTGTTCAACCCTAATCCCTAACAATCCTTTTAGCTCTGCTCCTGAGCCAAGTCTGCTCCTAAGCGAAATAAATATATCTAAACACACGCTAGTGTGTCGCGCCAAGTTAGGCAACAATCATCACAACAACATCACATCAGTTCAATTGTCGAGGTTGTAAACCATTGTTGCACGGCGCCATAGCGTCAGTGTCTTATATCTTGAAGCATAGTTGGGCACATTTCAGGTAATTGGGGAAAAATAATGCGGTACAAAAGCTTAAATTGTGTTGAAAACGAGAGCAATGACCCATCTGACAAAAATTAACTCATGTAGAAATACCAGCTAAGCTGCTTTCAATGCAAAATCTGACCTTCAATAACGTTGTAAATGTGTTACTAGTTGTAGCTAGCTACTAGCTAGTCCGCTCATCCCCATGTGAATTTCCATAGGGTGATTATTCATCGATAACCAAAATAACGGGAAGGCTTCCAGGTATGAAATTGGGCGAATGGGTGCAGTACAATACAACCTGCGTACCTTTTATGGTTTGGAGCTTGGGGGCGTAACGGGAATGGCGTGGGAGGGCGCATAGGTACGAAAATATTGTTATAACCATTGTTAGTATTGTCGGCATCGTCTCTCATTGGACGGCCAAAGTTCGGACAATGAGAACGTGGGTACTGACGTACGTGCCTAGAGACACACTAGTGCATCACAATAAATCTAAACAATGTTGCAAAGAAATTGTATTCACGTCCAATTCACGATAAATAAACCAACTGTAAAAACAAAGCAAAATAAAGAAAGCCAAAAACTGGTAAAGAGGCCGCTAAGTTGAGCGTGGTTCGGCCCTTCAAAGGAGTGATATCAAAACACCAAAACTAACTAAATAAAACAAATCACAACAAACTTAAAACCAAACCAAAAACCCATAAAGAGGTGACTAAATTGAGAATGGTTCAGCTTACAGGCAAAAGGTAGCAAATTGTTGAAAACCAATTTCTTGTTGACGTGGCACTTTATAGTACACATCTGCACGATAGTGGAGTTGAGCCAATGCAAATTTTTTTTAAAAAAGGAGTGATATCATATCAAAAACCAAAACTGGTAAAAGGGACCGCCAAGTTCCGAATGGTTCAGCCCTTCAAAGGTGTAATATCAACACACCATAACATTCGCCAACTTAATCGCACCGAATAATACTTAAAATGTTAAATGAAAACTGGAACAATGCTACCGAAAGTAGCAATGTTCTAGTTTTCATTTCACCTTCGAATTATTAAGCGGTGCGATTAACTTGGCGAATGTTTTGGTGTGTTGATATCACTCCTTTGAAGGTCCGAGCCATTCGGAACTTGGTGGTCCCTTTTGCCACTTTTGGTTTTTGATAGTAATACCAGCTAATATCCACAATTTGCTATAGCAAAATTGAACGACATTTTAAAAAGGCAATGTGGTTTAGTCTATTTTCTGTCTGTAATATATTCGAGCGCTTTACTTATTTTTATTTATTAATTAAATTTGTAATAAATATTACGTAATATTATTATTATAGCAGTTGTGGCGTTACAGTAATACCACCAGCTTTTTTGTAATTTTTTATATTAGCTGTAGCAATTTGCGGATATTTGCTGGTATTACTGTGAATAGTAAATCATTAATTTAACACGTTTTTAAACCTACATCTTAATTTAGTTACTGTAAATTACGTTTATTATTATCGGTTCAGTTTGCTTCGACTTTTAAGATTTATAATATTCTCTGTCAACCAAAGCGAACTAACACAAACGAAAGCAAAATAAAAAGAAATGACACCAAAGTGCAAAGAGACGAATGCAATTTAACCAAACGAAACCAATTAAAAAACCTGTAAGTAGGCGTTCCGTGAAAGCTGCTTTTAGATTATAAATTCGGTATTTTAACCAGGCCTATCATTAAGGTAGTTGTCCGTATGTGAGCGAGAAACTGTGGAAACCTTTCTTTTGCAGTATTCAACAAACAATCTTAGAGCGTTAAAACATTTTTTTTAGCTAGAGTGATCGGCAAACGTTTTATGCATTTTTTTATGGTTAAAAGTTTTTGTATTTTAAGGTAGCTGTAAACCTTGAATTTTTTTTTATCCAATACTTAAATGCTCGGTTGGCTGTTAAACTAGCCGAGTCGGTTATAGTTAGGATAAATTAAAACTTGTATCCAACCGTTCAAGGTTGAAGAAATGTTTTCTGCTCCTGCTAACTCTAAGGGTTTTGAGGAAGCACCAGTTTGTCCGACTTGGACCCTTCTGCCGCCATGACAACGCTTTTCATGCTTGTTACGGTAATCGTCAAAACTACATGCAGTGCAATCCAATTTTCACATTCTTTCACATTCTTTGACTTTCTACTAGTACCAAGATTGCCTGTACTCATTTTGACGGTCGTGTAAATGAGAACGAAGTGACTTACTGGCTGCTGTCGGGTTGCTGACAGTGAGTTCGCAAAAGGCTGATCTGGAGATAAGGGGTGGGGGGAATTTTCCAGAATTATTTCCTCTTTCAGCCGGAGGAAATAATTTATTGAAAAGCAACGAATTCCCGACTTCTGTCTGCCTTAATATGCAGTCAAGGTCAACTAAAGGAAACTGAAATACAAAGGTAGAGTTGAATGAAGGGATCAAGCAGGATCAAACCATGCTTTCTCAGATACGGTCACCCCCACCTTTAGCCGTAAGTTAGTCGGACAGTCGGTTAATATGCTAAATAATAGTCGGATTGTCGGAAATATTTAGTTCCATTTTATAAATTGTAAACAACAATTTTTTCTGATCCACACGTGATTTAGTTTTGCCGAGTTGGCAAAAGTTGGGGGGCAGCTTGCCCCCCCCCCCTTGCCCTCCCCTCCCCTCCCTCGCTACGGCCCTGCTTATGACGTAAAAAAACAATTGTACAGTTTGTTACACGACCACAAATAAAAAGTTTACTTGGTGTTGGTTGCAAGTGAAAACAGATCATGCCAATCCGATACTGTAAATTACCATGTGGTGTTGAAACTTTACAATTTACAGTGATATTAACTAAATAAAAAAAAAACAGCCTGTATTTACAAATATGATTCATAATTATAAACGTTACTGTAGGGCGAAACTAGGGATCGACCGGGGCGCAAAAAGACGAGTCCCCAGTAATTATGAATACCCACCGAGCCGAGTCCGAGTAGTGAACCGGGCCGTGAGATTTTCAATTTTTTCTTTAAAGTTTAATATACAGCTTTTTTTAATTTGGTTTCGTTCTTTTTTTTTTTTTTTTTTTTTTTTTTTTTTTGCTTTAAGGCATTCTCTTTTTGCTTTTGTCCAACTTTTTTTGTATTGCGCAGAGCACAACAATGAATGAATGCAAAATAAAAGTGGACGAAAGCAGAAAAAAAGGACGGAACCAACATAAAAAGCTATCTACACACACGCTAGTGTGTCGCGCCAAGTTAGACTACAAACATTACAACAAACATCACATCAATTCAATTCTCGAGGTTGTAAACCATTGTAGCGCGACGCCATAGCGTCAGTGTCTTCTATCTTGAAGCATAATTGGGCACATTTCAGGTACTTACGGAAAAATAATAATGCGGTACAAAAGCTTAAATTGTGTTGAAATCGAGAGCAGTGACCCACCTGACAAAAATTAATTTGTGTTTGAATGCCAGCTATACTGCTTTCAATGCAAAATCTGCCCCTCAATAACGTTGAAAATGTGCTAGTCTGCTCATCCCCATGTTAAATCCCATAGGGTAATTAATATTCATCGATTCCCAGATAACGGGAAGGCTTCCAGCTATGAAATATTGTAATAACCATTGTTAGTATTGTCGGCATCCGTCTCCCATTGGACGGCCAACGTTCGGACAATGAGAACGTGTATACTGACGTGCGTGCCTAGACACACTAGTGTATCACGATAAATCTAAAAAACGTTGCAAAGAAATTGTATACACATCCACTTCACGAAAAATAAACCAACTTTAAAAACAAAGCCAAAAACTTGTAAAGAGGCCACCAAGTTAAGAGTGGTTCGGCCCTTCAAAGGAATGATATCAACACACCAAAACTACCGAAATAATACAAATTACAACAAAATTAAAACCAAACCTATAAAGAGATAACTAAGTTGAAAATGGTTCGGCCTACAGGCAAAAGGTAGCAGCAAATTGTTGAAAACCAATTTCTTGTTGACGTGGCACTTTATTACACATCTGCACGGTAGTGGATTTGAGTCGACACACAGTTTTAAAAAAAAAGGAGTGATATCATATCAAAAACCAAAACTGGTAAAAGTGGCCGCCAAGTTCCGGATGGTTCGGCCTTTCAAAGGAGTGATATCAACACAACAAACCATTCGCCAACTTAATCACACCGAATAATAATTTGGACGTTAATGAAAATTTGAAATTGCTACCGAATAACGATGACAGCAATGCGACTGCTGATTCCGAAACAAAGATGGCGCCATTCGATACTTTTTAGTTTCTCGAAAACTGGGTAAAGCACTTAAAGTAGAATACTCAAAACAACTCCCATGTAAATCTAATTATGATTTCATGAAACATAAAACTACAAGTGTTGTTTTTAAAAAAAATTGCCCACCTTTATGTTTATTTGTTTTTGTTTAGCGAATTTTCAAAAATCATAGATTTTGCTTAGGACTGAGCGTTATAATAACTGCGCAACTAAGCACGGTGTTAAGTGTTAACCTTCGAATTATTAAGCGGTGCGATTAACTTGGTGAATGTTTTGGTGTTGATATCACTTCTTTGAAGGGCCGAGCCATTCAGAACTTGGCACCCCCTTTTACCAGTTCTGGTGTTTGATATAAAATTTACCAGTAATTCTTTCTTCCAAATTTTTTAATAACAAAGTAAAATGAAAAATAAAATGCATTTCTAGTTGCCTTGAAAATATCATTACCTTTTTTATAGCATTCTCCTTCTGAAAATGCTGTTCAATCTAGAGAAATTAAAGTGAAGATGTCCTTCCGGTTCGCTGCCTACTGTGCAGGTGTCTTCTCTAGCCGCCGAGCTGTTTACTTCGACGCTGTCACTATCTACGTTCTGATGCCACGAGCTAAAGGAACGCCACGGGATGGCTCCTCATCCCACATTCCCCATTCTGCATCCCCAACGCAAGTTCCGTCCGTTGCAGACAACGTTGAGATTCTTGAACTCACTACGGAGCAGGATTCTATGGAACAATCTATTCTGCTTCAGAATCCCCTTCTTTCCGAATCTTTTCCCGTACCATGCGATACTGCAGCTACATCCCCGATTCCTTGTAGTCAGCACCCTCCAGTACGGAACCTACGTGCCCTTTCCGAAGAACTATCACGCACAAAGGAACGATACGCCTGCCTCAAACTGCAACTCGGAAAGTTGCTGCCAAGCTGGCCTCCTCTGTAGGACCGCAACTCACTCCTCTTGATCTATCTTCACGTTCCTCTCAACCTTCGGTTACTGGATGTACCCACTCACTTCATGTCGCGTCCACACTCGTATGGACTCTTCCCTTCGGACCTTCAAACAGAAAATATCAATTTCGGACTAGACTTCTTCATGGCTTGCCTCCGTTCCTAAACGCCACTGATGGCGCAGGTCCCTCTGCCGTTCCGGATGACCTACCTCCACGTTCCGTTCTACCGGTTCCTGTACCAATTCCGACCGTTCCTCCCACGGACGATGATCTTGATTCCTATTACGCACCGGACCTGTCTCTTTCGGACCAACCCGAACCTCCGTTCCAAGGGGATCCCACTTCCTGAGTTACTAAAAGCGGTTAAAGGAATCGTTCCGGTCGGCTTTCTCCACAAGCCATCCTCTGCTTCAGATCAGGTCTCCAAGAACCGAGGCCTTGCAACTGGTTTTGGCTTTGATTTACGTGACCAACTCCCATTACTTGGACAATCAATGACGTTCCTTACAACTCTACTCTGGACCGGTGGCATCCTTCTCGGCAACAGATCACCCCTTGAACTGGATAAAGATCCACCTCCGCCTCGTCCAGTTCATGAAAATTACTTCTTCCATCCCATCGGAGAGGGAACGGCCAACCCAAGAAACTTTGACACCTATCCTCAGTCGGAATTTCTCACTGCTGACACCAAGCTAGATTTCGGTTACGCGCTCCATCTCCCTCGACGAGCCGCAGTTCCTATTTTTGTCCTGCGCGACAACGACCCCATCCTCCGCCTTGGGCTTCGTGCCGTGTCCCAAGCGGACATTCTCAGCACTGCAGCCAACGCACTTTGTGAAAGACTGTACACCGATCCCCCTCCTGGCGACACTCGCCAACTAGCGTTCCTCATCAATCATGTCTTTAGGAAAAGCTGCTTTGCCACCTACCATGCCATGAATTGGTTTACACGAGCACTCTTCAATTCTATGCTCCTGTTACAAGAAATAGCTTTGAACACGGCTCCAAATCTCCGTGATTCCACCCGTCGTCTTCTCCGGAACCCATTCATGAATCAGAATCTGTATTCCGCGGGTTGATTCCTAAAGTGGCTCTTCACCTGAACATTTCCCGTAAGCCGTGTTACAACAAGAACCGTCTAAGCCGCCGTCAACGTTCCGTCCCATCTTCCAAACCTGATGAACCGAAGGACGATTGGAAATCAACAAAACCACCAGACCCAACTCCGCCTCCGGTACCACGTTCCACATCCCCCTTTCCATCCCGTTCCCGGGGCCGTTCCTCCACTCCTCCACAAGAAGTGGGGGAATGTCTTCGGTTCCATGCCAAAGCTTGGCAGAAGGTGACCTCCGATCCAATGATTATTTCAATTGTTTTGAACGGCTTCAAGCCAAAGTTTTTACAGAAACCTCCTGTGCAAGACCCACCGTGAGAACTAGAAGCCCAGCTTCCGTTCCGCTCCGAGCAGAAATAACTACCCTTCTTCAAAAGGAAGCAATTCGTGTTGTCTTACCCCCGTTCACCCCGGGTTTCTACAGCAGCATCTTTCTGTGCAGCAAGAAATCGGGCGGAACCCGCCTCATCTTCAACTTAAAGCCACTAAATCAGTTTATTCTCAATTCCCATTTTCAAATGGAAACAGTATCTTCCATCCAAGATTCTTCACAACCCAACGACTGGATAGTATCACTGGATCTTCCAGACGCATACCTACACATTCCGCTTAATGCGGTGTTTTATAGCTTGTACTTATTTGTTGATAAATAAATCACGGCTAAGCGTTTGCTCTTAAGCATTACTGTTAAGTAATTAATTAGTCTAGGCTCCTATACATAACACAAATTAATCATTATTTACAGTAGCGTGGCTTAGACCTCTGAGGGGACAGGAGGGAGCTTTTAGTATAATGGGCACAGTGATTTTTTTCGTGAGGATTTTTTTGTGTGGCTTTTTTCTCTTTATAATGCCTTTTGGGCCCTTTTCTGGCAGCACCGCCACAAAAAAGGGATTTTTTCTTTTTTTTTTTTTACAAAAAGGGCATTTTGCAAACGGCAGGGACAATGTTTCCCTGTCTCCCCCCCCCTCCCCCGCCAGTGTACGCCACTCATTCTTTATAATCATAACTAATTAAAATAAGAAATGTAAAGAGAACTTGTCACCAAAGTAGTACAGAGAAGTGGAGTGGAGAGCTGTATACTTTTTTTCCATAGGCTATACCCTAGACACTTGAAACGATAAGGGAAGCCGGGAGGGGAGGGGGGATGGAGCACTGGGAAAAAATAATGAAATTCATTGATCTAATTTTTTTACAGCTTTTTCTTTGCAGCTCTTTTCCGTGTTTTTTTCCCCCCTTCGGCTGTTTTTTCCTGGTTTTTCTGTCCATAGTTTTACTTTTTTTTACCCTCGGCTCTTACTTACTCTTACTAATACTAACCCTATTGTGACTAATTGTTGTGTAATATGTATGCAACCAACAAAATATCGTGCCAGGTAAAAACTTCCGGGAGTATCTGTTTTTATATATATATTTTTTCATATACTACAGTTGGCTTTGACTAATTCGTAATTTCTCAAACCCGCAAATTGGCCGTCATTCGGTAAAGATAGATTTTAATGCTCATTTTGTAATTAGGCCTACTGTTTAATTTTCTCTTTAGTCCGTCTGGTCTTTCAGTATAAATCCTGGGCCTTTTTTTTTTTTATTAATTTGCTTTGTCAGGCTACGTTGTCATTCACAGACTTTCTCAGGAGCATCAGGATTTCTATTTATTCTTTTATTTATTTATTTTTTTTTAGAAAAATTGTGAATTAATTGATTCCTGATAATGTCAGTTTAACGTTTAAGTCCGATTTTCAAAACTCCTCCTACACCTCCACCTCATTTGTCTGTGTCAGTGTTAATTAAAAAAAAACAGCAAGACAAATTGTTTTGACGTATACGAAAAAGGACGGATAAGAGTTAACACAGCCTTGCTTTTGAAATTAATTTTGAGTTTGGTAGTTTAATTTGCCTTGCGGGCGTGATTAAGGCTGTTAACGTTTATTAATGTAACCTAACGTATTGTACTTTCTTTTTTACAATTGCACAGTATTTAAGTTAGCAATTTAGTATTCTTTAAATTAATTTTAAAAACTTAATATGGAAGAATGCCAGTCTAGGCATTCGAAAATTTGCTAGTTTGGAGTAACTGGAACACTTTTGGTACTGCGTTAAAAGAAGTAAGTGAAAATGAACACAAACTGAAGTAAATCGTCCGTACCATCGGTATTTGAAGTTTTTCTATGTAATTACATGCAGAAAATGTGTGTATTGTAGTTTAGGAAGTTATTGAAGTTTGCAAATCACACTGTGGTATGCTCAGGATAAAAAGTTTTAAAAATATGTGTTTATAGTGGTAAAGAAAAATCAATTGCGTGTTGTGAGTTAAATTGCTTGTGTTTGGCCGCGTGTTCTGAATTTGTTCGATTGAATTGTTGACTGCTGATTTGTGTGTTTCATTATCTTAGCTTTGTTGATGTGCTAATTAATCGTAACAGCAAACATCGCTACTGTCGTAAACACGAACAATGAATGAAGCGAACAACCCATTGAACGCGCCTGTTAGCTGGCTCATCCAGCTTGCTCTTGCTAGTTGCGATACGTCACGGGGTAGCTAGCCAATTGCAGCCAAGCAGGGAAATCGGCCCTACCATATGTATTAAAAGTCTCTAGTTACCATAATCTGCTCCATTGTTGGTTGAGTTTGGAGGCCAGACAGCGGCAAACTAATCTGTCAATTTTGTTGTACGTCGCACTAACGATGTTTATCAAAGCAACTTCCCTGTTTTCACTTCATGGCCAAAGACTCCAGAGCTCTCAAATGGGGTTCGTTGAGAGAGTTGGACTTGAGTAAGACAGAGATTTCGCCTCCAAAAATGGCATGCCTTGAGTTTTTGTGGTGAAGAGCAATGCCGTCTACCAAACGAGTTAGGAGTCGACGATCAAACCCACGCACGTGACCGCGAACTTTTGAAAACGGTACTAATGTCCATTTACGTCACCTTCAATGTTCTAGAAGATCTCGGGCATGCTTTCCGGCACTTGCTGAGCTTGTGAATTCAGTTCGTCGACGAGTGCGTCATTGAAAAATACCCTGAGTTGCTCCTGTGGAATCGCTCGTCTGGTCCTAGTGGGTTCCAGCATACTCACCCCCCCCCCCCCCCCCACCAGGAAGGTGTAGTGAGGAGTGACCTTGCCACAATACCAAACACTGGTAATGTTGCGTTATTTGTGAATTAAGATAATGCGCTGCTGTTTTCAAGAGGTCTACTAAAATATTAGAATTCCAGGTAATGGATATTTCGTCAGCATATAGAAACATCAACATACCAGGAGCACTTGGTTGACTGTAATTTCGATTGCCTAACCAAAAATATACCTTTACCTGCCTTACTTTCCCTTCTGTTTCACCACCTGGGCACTATAGAGGAATAAAAGATGACATACGATTGCTCACAACACTTTTATATAGTAGGGGTGCCCCTGCACACTAGGCTGCATGGCTGGCAGGCTCAATAACTTAAATCAGTAACAGCATTAGAGAAGGAGAATGCTAGAATTCCAGGTAATGTATATTTTCGGTTCGGCAATAGAAACCAAAATCAACCAGGTGCCCCTGGTATTTTAACTTTTTGTTGTAAGTAAACCGGGGATGAGAATTTTCTGACTAGGTGGAATTCTGACTTGCTAAAAACAAAATTTCACAAATTGACCCATGTTTATGTTAAATATGTGTCGTGTGTGGGATTTTTCTGAAAATGTGTTCTCGTTCATGATTAACTTGCCAATTAACAGTGAGACAATGAACAATCAAAAACAAATTTTGATTGTTCATTGTCTCACTGTTAATTGGCAAGTTGGTGAACTGTCTCTTGTCATAGAGGCTCAAATTAAAAAGCCAGTTTTGGTGATCTTACTTCTGGTTAGTGGTGTAGTGGAAGGATGCACTCTCTTCGTGGATTGTGGCTCCTGGTTACAGTTGGTTTTCTAGAACGATAGCCAGGGCACACTGTTGGTATTGGAACTGGTGTGGCTTTATTACGCCAAAACAAAGAAAATACCTGGTCTCTTTAATTCAATACTGGCTAAATGTTGATAGTAAACCTCTAGCTACAGAACCCCAGTCTATTTATTAAATTTAGGACGCTTTATTTTTTTCTTTTGCTATTTTGCCATATATTTTTATAAATGATATTCTTATCTGTTGACAGAAAGCAAGTGAGTGCTAGCAGAATTGAAGCTGAAAAGGATGGAGTTGTGGTGCCATTGACAATAGAGGACTACTGTGTTAAGACAAAAGCAAAACCCAATGAAGGTTCAGTAGATATGACCGATTTTTATGACGATGACTATGGTGACGATCTTGACGACGACGATGATGACGAGGATGAAGAGTTTCACGACGACAACGAAGACTCTGGCAATGGTGAATCATGATGGACTTTACAACCGTAGTGCGATTTCCACAACTTGTCGACTAAATGTGCTGCTGATTAGTCTTGAACACTAGCCGACGAAAGCGTTGCGTGTTGTTCTACTTCGTCTCTCTTGTCCTGTTTATAAATTTTTCATTCTCTGCAGCGCAACTTCCCAATAAACTGCTGGTAGGCTTTGTAAAGTGGGAGCCCGCCTTTTTTCCATCCATTTAGTTAAAACGATTAACAATAATAAAAAGCACAATTTCTGATAACTAGAATAAAATTGGTAACACCTTAGAAAGGCTAGTATTGGAGACTAAAACATCATGGTTCTGTTGCACAATATTGGATAGTCATCCTATGGTTGTGTTGACTTTTCTACACAGTTCCAGCTTGTGATTTATCAGTGGTTGACTGTCCTTTCCCCTCCCTCCACCCTCTCCCCCTATTGCGGAAGAATAAATTTGCCACACACTGCTGTTGGCCTTGGCAATGCATATTTATGCATTGCCGGTCATCATTGCGTTTTGTAGCTCTTCTATGTCGTTCCTTTTCCCAATTTTTCCGTCGGATGGTTAAACCTTAATACAGACCGGAGTAGGCGCAGAGGTAAAGTGAACTACTACCTCCCTGCTGGGTCGTTTTACCAGTCCAAACATAGAACTGACGGAAGCAGCAACGATAGGATTGAAATGTGAATATTGAATCGATGTACTTAACTTGCTGTAGTTAGTTGATGCATAAAGTTGGCATACTTCAAGCGGTTTTACCACTCGTGCAGTTGGCCTAGGTCAAAACGGTGGAGGTAACGCAACATGAGCAACAGTTGAGTGCTGCATTTGTGGCTTAAAATCCTAGTCGTCTCAAAGGTAGCCCATCGAAAATGAATTAGGGCAAAAGTTGAAAACCAGCAATAAGTCCCATAGGGTATGAAACTGGGTGTTTCACCACTTGGACAGGGTTTTAAATATCCCTCCTCAAATTCAAACTGGTTTCCAAGTGAAAAGCCGTGTAAATTTGTTTTCAAGATATCCTCCCTCATTTTAAAGACAAACAATATAAATGGATTGTTGATATGCCAGAAAGATTTTTAAAAACAAGAAATGCTTTGTTCACAGTTTTGGTCGTACTGTAAAATGAATTCAAATGCAAGGAACCTTCAGGCAGACAAATGCAGTCCTACATTGGCTGTTAGTGGCATTCTTTAAAACTTGACGATTAAAGTAACGCGATGATTTATTGTTTTTTTAATGTATCGTTCGTGGTGCCCAAGTCTGCATACACACATTTGGAGTTAATGCTTACCGTTACTGAGCTTTCAAAATACATAGTTGGTATAACAAAACCTCGCCGACAAATCTAACAGTAAGGGCATTATGTTGTCTGCACTTGGCAAATGTTCTCATTATTTTCCAAAGAAATACTGTGTATGCAGTAAGAGCATGCAGGTAGTCGGTTGTACATAGATATTTGGTACTGACACTTTGATTTGTCATATAACTGGTTCTTATTCAAGTAAGCTTAATTTAGCATGTAAAGGTCTGTGATTGATGTTGGCAGTAGATCTGTGGTTATGTATTCGAGCAGAATTGTGATGACGTTTGTGTAACTTAATGTAGAATTGATGCAACAAAACAGTAGATCAGTGACATTAGATAGCTAACAACATAATTAAAATTCTAACCTTTGTTGATTACAACGGGCAGGGTAACTTGCTTGAATGAAAAATCACTTTAATTTTGTACCTATTTAACATTTAATGGTTTGTGGTCTCTTCATTGGCTGGTAATTGCAACTATTTCTATGTCTAGTTAAAAAATAATGTGGGTAAACTATAGACTGCTGGTATAGAACCAACATTCTGTTTTGTTTCTGTTGCCGTAACTGTGTAGTGTTTGTGACTGCGGAAGAAGGAATTCAATGCGAGGCATGCAGAATAGTGAACCCAGTTGTTGCCTTTAATAATACAATGAAATCAAAGGAACAATATTTTGTCAAGAATGAAAGTTTAGTATAAATATGGCTCCTGCTCTGAATTAAGGATTGGAAGGCCGCGTCGATGAAAATGGCGCTGTTGACAAGTAAATTAAGCTTGAATTGAATTTCTTAAATTAATTCTGTTTGGTCTGGGCCTAACAGTATTTTGAAACTGCGTAAATTAACCTGTACAGTTGAACATACTTTCACGTGTAGAAGTGTAGCCAATTCTGAATTTAATTTGTATTTCGTGCACTTTGTAACAACTTAATTAAAGATATTTTTAAGGAATTTCTGTATGTACTTGCATAACCATTGGGGCTAGTGGGCTACTTGCGAAGTAAGACTGGCTGAGTCGATGCAAGAATGGGTGAAAAAACTAGAACCTTGAATCTTCACGCATTGCTAGTTTTAAATAAATTGTAACGAAACTGCTGTCAAGGCTTACTGTAATGTTACGTTTAATATAAGGGTTTTCACCTTTTGGGCTTTTTTTGTCCTTGACCTTGAAACCAGATATTGACTAAAATGTTGAATGAAATTTTTGGTGTTGATTAGGAAAAGTTGACATAATTAAATTTTCCTAAGACTTAAATCTGGTCATAGGTCGTCCTTTTCATCAGAAGTGTTTAGCAGGTGAGTTGTTACTGTTTTGTACAATTTCATTGTGGTCTTGTAACGCAAGTGACTTAGCAACTTTTTCAGCTGAATGGGATAAATAAGTGGAAATGATGGGTTAGCAGGTGGTATTTCCAGATTTAAAACTTTCAGAAACTTAAACGTCATTTAGTTACACGCCACACATCATGCGATAATCAAATTCCTGCCAAACAGTTTCTTGTTGCTGTCAATTTTTTTGGCATTTATGCTCTCTGTGCCTTGAGAATTAACGTGCACCGATCCACCCAGCTCCACAACCCACTGCGCATCCACAGCCCTACTTAAGAGCTTGCTCGAAGGCAAATCCATCTTTTGTTCTCATGGCGATTTGTCAGACAGTCGCCTCTGCCTTCTCTCGTTCCCGCATTCGTCCACGAATGCCTTCTCTTCTCCATGCTTTTCTTCAATTCCATGACAATGCGACGCCGCCAGCATTCGCATTCGTCTGCCACTTCGATGTCATCGATGGTTTCCGAGCTACTGGGCATTGGCATTCGTCCACCCTTGAATCGTCTAGCAACTGCAGCTGCATTGGCATTCGTCCTTAGGCTAGATTGTGACCCTCCACATTGAACCTGCTGTCCTACTGTCCTTCAAGCACCTGAAGCAGCGGCATCTTCTACATGGCAACTCTCATCCTAGGTCTATAACACCAGCATTCGTCTGAATTTCTTCAAAAGATCAAGGCATTCGTCTGAATGAACCTCATCGTTACTACATGTCGAGCTGCGACGGCATTCGCATTCGTGCGTGATCTGTCCTCTTCATTGCAACTCACCTGGGTCTCGGCATTCACATGTGCGTAATGGCCTCCAAGCTAGTAGCTACCACGGCATTCGTCATCCTGCCCTCCAAGGCTACAGTCCATCAAGCTTCAGCGGCATTTGTATTCATCCGCAGACTGCTCTTCGTAGCAAGTCACTTCCAAGGCCGACGGCATTCGCATTCGAATTCGTCTTTGCACCGCTAAGCTACCTTGGCATTTGTCCAGCTTCATGGCATTGCCACATCAAGCCAAGACTGCATTCGCATTTGTCCGTCGGCTGCTCTTTAAAACAAGCACCCTCCAAGGCCGACGGCATTCATATTCAAATTCGTCTGTACATCTCCAAGCAACCTCTACATTCGTCCAGCTTCATGGAAACACTATATCAAGCCAAGACGGCATTCGCGTTCGTCTGCCGGCTGCTTCTTTAAGGCATTTGTCTGAAGACCCTCCAAGCAACCTCTTCATTCGTCCAACTTCAGGACAACGGTGCATCAAGCTACAACAGCATTTGTATCCGCATTCAC
>JAHWFP010141336.1:36685-60865 GCA_023313725.1 Lithobius niger | reverse complement strand
TCCGGGCATTGGCATCGATGGCAATACAACATTACCAAGAAAGAGGAGTGCCACTTATGAATGTACAGGAACTGGCATTCAAACAGATAGTGAAAATCGTGACACCTGAACTGAGTGAGTAGTTTGACATCAAGTGGCTGAGTTTCTTCCAAAAAAACCAACATTGGAAGAGAGCACCCAGAGTGATAATTAGCAGTAAAGCATCCACAACAACCAGGAACACTGACAAAAGGCCCACTGAGAGGCAGCAGGACTTGTGGAAATTCAAATGTGAGCAGACGAAAAGTTTGTTGGAAGGAGGAGTGGAAGTTCAAGCAGTTTTCCAGACCATCGCCTGTGGAAATCTGTTATTAAAAACAGTCGAAAATTCGCCAGTTTTCAGCACTGAAACGTGGACTTTTTGGTTGGGCGTAAGTTGTAATTTTTATCATGAACAACAACCAAAGTAAAATGGCCGAATTATCGGTTTTTGCAATGTTCAGAAGTTATACGGGAAAATGTAAAGACACAAAAGATTTCTTTATGCTCCAACGGAGTTTCCACATCTGTTCACTTAAAAGTTCATGTGAACATCACAGCATTTGTAGAGAAACTTGTACTTTGGTAAATGTGAATCATCAGGAACCAAGTTGTGCCGCATGTTATTTTATAGGTTGATTGGTGCATTTTTGTTCGGTTTGGTTCGGTTAAACAATTTGTGTTCGATACAGCCTTAGTAAATACTATAGGGCGTGATTTTCTTTTGCGGCCATGTAACATTTTTTGCAACACTGAGGAGGAAATCCTGCTTGTCGAAAGATGTGGAAAAAGTCAGACCAAAACAAAATCCTGGAGCGCCGCATCGAAAGAGAATTCGCCTTGAACTCGTCCAATTACTTCCACAATGCGATCAATTTGTACATTACGATTTAAGCTTAAATGATCATTTAGAATTAAACTTTTTTAACATGTAGGATCCGTTAAGGATTTCGAAAGGCAATATATCTTTTCCTGCCTTGTGCGAATCAATGGTAATGGCAGATTTTATTTGGAAGAATTTGTGCAAAAAAAAACTTTACATTGCAGTATCTCGGGCTGTTAAAAGAAGCTATCCAGCCACTAGCGATGCTAATGAAGAGAGTGGACACATCTCCCTTGTTGCCAGGTGATGTGATGACATCATCCGGGAAGTCACTAACCTTGGGTGCGGTGCTGTCTCCTTCCTACTCGATTGGTGCCGACTAGGTGATAGAGCCGAGTGTGTTCAACGGTCGATGGGACAGAAGATAAAGACCGCTATATGAGTTTGGGTGCATCTAGAGGATTTATTTGATGGCAGGGATACTACTATAAGTAATGATACCAAGCGTAACGAATCAACAAAAAAGTCGAGCAGTAGCGCGGCTGTTGAAGTTACTAGCATGGGTGGGTGACAAATTGGCTGCTAGGCAGTAGAGCGGGGCGTCAGGCTCAAAAAGTTTTCGTAATTACTTGTGCCTTAAAAACTATGGTTGGTTCTAGATGGGCCGAGGCCCAGGATTAGTTTAAAATAAAATAGTAACGATAATCGATTGATAAACAATTCAGCGGTAGCATGAGTGTTAAATTGGCTGTCAGGCTTGAAGACCATTTTATTAACTCGTCCCTCAAAAACTGTGGTCAGCCTACGTACTAGAGGGGCCAGGGCACATGATTAGTTTAAAATAAAAATAAAAACTAATCGACTGGTGGACAGTTGAGCGGTAGCGCAGCTGCTGTAGTTACTATCGTTAAGTGGTGAATTGTCTGCCAGGCAGTCAAGTGGAGCATCAGGCACAAAAGCTGTCGTAGTTACCCATCCCTCAAAAACTATGGTTAGACTGGTTCTGAAGGACCGAGCGCAGGATTAGTTTTAAATAAAAATAACGAGAATAGACTGGTGAACAGTTCAGCGGTAGTGAGGCTGCTTCAGTTACTAGCGTGAGTGACGAATTGGCTGCCAGGCAGTCAAGCGGGGCGTCGAGCTCAAAGGCCCTCGTAGTTACCAGGCCCTCAAAAACTATGGTTAGTCTTAGTTCTAGAGGGGTCAATGTACAGGATTAGTAAAAAATAAATAAAAACTAATCGACTGATGATCAGTTGAGCGGTAGCGCGGCTGCTTAGTTGCTAGCGTGAGTGACGAATTAGCTGCAGGTAGTCAATCGGGGCGTCAGTCTCAAAGGCCCTCGTAGTTCACCGTCCCTCAAAAAACGGTCAGCTCTGGTTCCAAAAAGGGCAGAAGTGCTGGATTAGTTTTAAATTAAAATTAAAAATCGACTAATGAACAGTTGAGTAGTAGCATAGCTGCTGTAGTTACTAGCGTGAGTGATAAATTAGGTGCCAGGCAGTCAAGCGGGACGTCAGGCTCAAAGGCCCTCATAGTTAACTGTCCCCAAAAAATTATGGTCAGCTCTGGTTCTAAAGGGACCGAGGCGCAGGATTAGTTTAAAATTAAAACGAATCGACTGGCTAACAATTAAGCAGAAGCGCAGCTACTGTAGTTACTAGCGGAATGACAAGTTGGCCGCCAGGAAATCAATGGCATCAGGCACAAAGACCCGCTTAGTGAAGCGTCCCTGAAAAACCATGGTCTGATTCTAGACGGGCAGAGGTGTAGGATTAGTTTAAAATAAAAACGAATCGACTGGTTAGTTGGGAGTTTGGTGTTTCAAACTGCAGTAAAGTGTTTATAGCTGCCAACAGGTATGTGGGAACTTATTTCCATGTCATGGTGTGCAGGCTACAGGGGAGGACACAGTTTACCTGAAAGAGTTCTTCATAGGGAGACTTCTTTTGTTTTCAAGTCCCACACGAAAGTGAATAGGACCTACTTTGTAACAAATGTACTTACAATCGCTCTAGCATGTCTTGGAGCAAACCCCAAACCCCAATAAATTTTTGATTGGAGTGATATCAAAAGCCAACACTTGAAATTGAGAGGGAATCGGGGCTGGTACTTTTTACTTAAAAGTGAGACTTTAAAAATGAGAAACTCTCATTTATCCCGACAGTCTATTGTATAATTCTCAAATGTTTTCGTGGCAGTCTCCAAAACACGATAAAAGGATAGTAAGCATGTTGATTGGCACACTCCTAGATTGGAAATGGAGTTCAGCCCTTCACGACTGACACCGTGCTCGCTTATTAAGATAAAAGTGTTAAAAATAAAATGTCAGGTGACCTTTTTGTAATTTACCTGTTTTATTACGACAATGCGCTGCTTGTTATTTAGATAACGTACAAAAAAGAAAAGGTCAGGTGACCTTAATGGCAGTCGAATTATCAAAGTGATAACAGGACAATAAATTGCAATAGCTTATCTCTTTCAAGCCGTGATAAAAAAATCATAGGATGCAAAAAAAAAAAAACAACAGTGTAGGCCAAGTCAAGTCTTGTTTTGACACTTAGTGTACTGAAACTTACAGTAATAGTTGTAGCAATGATCAGATTTTTCATTTAACCTTTGATCTCATAGTCAGTGGGATTAGCTTGGTGGTTGTTTGTTGGTGGGGGTGATACCACTACTTTGTGAGGGGAACACTTTTCGGTTAGGATTGGTGCACTATCTAGCAACTTGGTGGCAGCCATTTTTGTTCTGATATCACTACTTTGATAGGCTGAAACTTGGCGGTTCTTTCACCCTTGTGGGTTTTGTGTTTTTTTTTCTGATATCTTTTATTTACAGTTTTTTTTCCCCGGTGGTATCTTATTTTTGTCAGCGCCCAGTTAGCAGTTCAATCTTTTTTTTTTCTGTTGGTGGGGGGTGATATCACTACTTTCTTTGGGGAACACTTTTTGGTCACACATGGGTTAGGCTTGGTACACCATGTAGAAAACTTGGTGGCAAGTCATTTTTATTCTCGTATCACTACTGTCACCGGCTGAAACAGGTTGGTTCTTTTACCCTTGTGGGTTTTGTTTCTGATATTACTTCTTTTGTTGCATCTTATATTTGCTTATGCCTAGTTAACAGTTTAATAGTTTTCTTTTTTATTGAGCATGCAGTTTGTTATGCGTTTTTTTTTTGTAGCGCATTTTTATAATGAACTTAGTGCTGTTGCATCGCTTTTTTATTTTAATAATCAAAAGTACTTTTCAAATGTGTACGCGCCTACTGGTTTCATGAAAATCTAAAGTTCGCTAAGAATTTCAATGCATTTCTATGAATGCAATAGGTTGTAACTAATATACTACCATAAATAATTACGGTGCGTCAGTTGGATATGAATAATAATCTTATCACTTGGACATAATAAGCTTTGTCCTTAAAAGGTGTAGCTGTCATGATTCAACCTGTTGCCTACACAGGAAGTAACTCTTCCTTCATCTGGCCTTAACAATGTTACTGACAATGGGGACAAATTTTTGGATGATAGGTGGCGTGCTTCCAACGTACACAGAAATAGCATTGCAAATGATTGCAGTCTCAGCCATTAGCTCCTCTCCAACAGTCAAACCATAAAAAGACCTGATTTCCAGTGAAAAGTGAACTGAATGACAAATTTCACCAAGATGTCACATAAAATATTTTATCTGGACGGCAGAATTTGTTATCAGTACTACTTCTATTACTTAAAATCAACGATCTTTACATCCCGTTTCCACCAAGATGCAGGTGAAACATTTTATTGAGAATCAGCTTGGTGTCAGGGCGCAAGAAAGAGGACTTGAATCGTATATATATATATTTAAATATGTACTGTTTAAATATTGCTCGAAAATTTTGCTACGAAGAAAGGCATACGCGGCAAAAAGGGTGTGTCAACACAGAGTATTTTTACCCTACCAAGAATTTATAGGGTTTGGGAGGAGAATTTGTAACTCTAATAAAGTCCCTATTGAAACGTGTTAAAATTCATCTGTATTAGTTCTGTGCAAGTTTTCAGAGGGTGCAATGTGTTCTTTATGGTAAATTTGCTCATTTTGCAGCCAGAATCTAAAGTAAACTAAATTACAACTAAGCTAAACTAAATAATTAAATACAAGCTAGTTCAGTTTAATTTTAAGCTGAAAACTGAGTAGAAATTCCCACATAAAACACATGGCAACCTCTATAAACTTGGACGGAACTAATAGAAATTGATCTGAGACGTTTCAGCAGGAGTCCCAGTCACAAATTCTCCTCCCCAACCCTATAAATTCTTGACCCTACTTAAATAGCATAGAAAGACAGATGGTGCTCACAACTTTACATTTATCACACTGGAAGCCAATGTATGAACAAAATAAATGCAACAAACAAAATTTCTTTTCTTTTCTGTTTTCTTTTCTTTTCTTTTGTTTAGCTAATTTTGTTTATCATCTTCATATGAAAATATCATTTGCATGAAAGTTTTATGCATGAAAGTTTAACTTATCAATTTTTTTTAGAATTGTTTACCTGCGCTTCAAATGTGTCCCGATTTCAAAAAGTTCTAGAATTTGTATCGTTTGTCCTCGAAAACTCCTGTGGATGACCTTTCTGTACAAACCCTGACACCAAAATGCTTCGCCCGACCTTGACAGATCACATCTCAGGCATGCTGCCAGGAGTACCAGCTTTTTTCACATAACCACTTTTATTTTTTTCACATACCCGTTTTTTTCATAGGGGATGTAAACCAAAGAGAAAACACTTTTTGTAGGCCTGAAGAAGACAGTCGGCATTAATACTTAATGTAAAGCTGTCGAAAATTCGCAAAAATACGGAGATTGTATTTTTCAAGTTGAGATTGAGCGTACGAGTATGGAAAATTTAAATGAAAATTTAAAAACCCCGACATTAATACAAATAAAAGAAAATTTTAAAATCTTTTTTGGGAAATGCTTCAGATTTCAAGTTTACCACGACTACAAAAGGTCCTTGAATTTTCATCGTTTGTCGTTAAAAACTCAACTTGGAAGTCTTGTATTCTCATATGGAAGTTTCTATAAAACAAAACAAACAAACTTCCATCTTAAATCTTGATAACTTGATGAAAATCCGTTACAGTATCAATGACTTGACTTTTCTTAATGGCTTTGCGTCACACAGGATGTAAAGCAAATAAAACCTGAATTTGCTGCGAAGTGTGAACTTTATGAGCTCATAAAAAAAAAAAGGCCAGATCCGTGAACATATTGATTACTAAGCGTATTGAAAAATCTTATCAACAACAACCAAGGTATGACAAATTCTCATAATGGGTGGCTTTTATTATCAGTAGATAACTTAAAAAAAATGTTGCTAGGTGTGGATCTCTTAAATATATAGTCACAGAGAAATTATGGTTTTATCACACTTTGCCCACACCTGCTCAACCACACGCACGTCGCAGGTGGCAGACTGGAATAGCATTTGACTGCAAGCTGAAACTCTACAGCGGTCACACCTACTTAGAAATAGCAGTGCATTTTTGAGCAGCCCTAACATTCGTCAACATGTCTAGCCGCCAAGTATCCACAAACACTCGGACCATCAGAACGCAAGAAGCCGACGGCACAATGAAGGTCAAGGTAATTAAAACCGTCACGACAACAGAAAATGGCAAAACCAGCGTAGAAGAATTTGTCGAAGAGACCACTGGGTTGGAGCCAGATTTTGATAAAGCCAGCCTTGCCAGTTCCCAGGACGAGAAAAAGAGCAAGGCTTCCGGAAGCAGCACAAAGCCCATACCTGCTTCCGAGTTCCAAAAGCAATGTTTGGACAAACACAACGAGTACAGACGCAAGCACGGAGTTCCTCCACTCAAGCTGTCTAAAGAACTGTGCGAATATGCCAAGGAGTGGGTCACAACAATAGCAAAGAAAGACAAGATGGAACATCGATCGGAACGCAAATATGGAGAGAACATCTTCATGGAGTGGACGTCGGACCCCGACTACCAGACCACAGGCGACAAAGCCGTCGACAGTTGGTACAGCGAAATCAAGGACCACAAATTTGGAGTTGAACCAGCTACTCTTGCTACGGGACATTTCACTCAAGTTGTATGGAAAGAGAGCAAAGAGATGGGTGTAGCAACCGCGAAAACGCCATCAGGAAAACACATTGTGGTGGCCAACTACAATCCTCCAGGAAATTTCGTTGGAGAATATGCAGCTAATGTTCCAGGTCCTAAGTAAATGGGTTTAGGCCCTAAGACACTGCATGTGTTTTCATCAAAGTGTTTCTGAATACATTTTTTAACCTCCCTCTGTAAAAATGTTACTGCCTGGGAAAAAATTATAAAATTTAAGTAACATGCTTATCTTAGTTTTTTGTATGAATTTCTTTTACCGATTAGTCTAGTAAACGTATTCAAATGATAATCCTTTAAAATTGTACGTCTTGAACACAGTGAAGTTTAGAGCATTTTTCACAATTGCTTGTATAAATGAAGGTAAAACTATTTGTGTGTGTTTGGGGGGGGGGGAGAGAAGGCGTATAGTGAACTTGTCAATGTAAATTTAGATAAATTGGATTTTACACTTAACTGCATAAAAGCCACTAGGGGTGAAATTGTAGCACCAACGCTGTGTTATGCATACCGTTCACATAGGAAGTGAAAATGTCACCATGTGTATTGCGGGATTGGATTTCCCTGTTGTAATATTTCTACATGTAACTTTATAGACAGAATTATTATAGGTCTATGGCTAAATTTTCTAATGTATAAATCTTTCTAAGCTTGCGTTGGAAACCTAGCTGGTGAATATTATGGTACAATGCGCTAACGAATTTTATATGTATGGAATTGAGCAATTGCTAAGTCGAACTCTAGTGTTAAACCTACTAACTACAACTGATATTCAAATTATTTTGGTTCATAGATGGTCTCTTCTGAAAAGCAAAATACGGAAAAAAAGTGAATTAATGTTCAATTTGAAGTTACTTTTTTGTGTGCCTTCCCAAATTGAGATACAAAAAAAATTTTAATTTGGCTTCGTACGGTATTTTAAAAAAATATTGCTTTTCTGTGCCAAAAATTAATGGAAAATTATGAAGCTAGGATTTTTTTTCAGAAGGGTTAAAGGTCATGGACTGTGAGAAATTGGGACCATTATCCTTTTACTGCTTCGCATTGAGCACCCAACACTTGACATTCATTATTCATTAGTTTAAGGATAATGATCGAAAATTGAGGGCATTACCAGCGGACATAGTTTTATAACGTTGCTCGGTTTTCGGTTATTATCCATTATAACGTCCACTGATCCTATAATAGACAAATACAGTGCTGCTTCCTTTGATCTTGCAGCTGAAGGGGAAGTTGTCTAACAATGCACAGAAACTGCCAATTCAAACCATACATTCAACAAACGGCACATGCATAATGCCAACAAAACAATGCTGAGTTATGCAACTCTTTGTAGCCAACAATATTGTGACCCAATATTTAACGATTGTTGAGTATATTGTCCGTTTTGCAGGTAAAAAAAAAAAGGGGGGGGGGATATGGTCAACAATCTTAAATATCATCACCATATTGCTCAAATTGGCATTATGTTCAGGTTTGTCTCGTGAACAGTAAGAATAACTGCTAGGAAATATCTCCATTGTAATTGAAGATGGTTTGTTCCAAATTTGTTCCAAAGACACTTAATCCAGAACCATTGAATAGTTTACGTAACTAAATCAAAATTAATATATCCTACGATGAAGTTGCCTACTTAACTATGCTGAAAAGTATCTAACTTGGACTTGACAACAAATTAATCACAAAATAAAAGTGATGAGGGATAGGCCTAATGGAAGCATTCTTATAACCATTTTTAACAGTAAACTCAGCTTAATGGGCGAGAGAAGGTCAAGCTACAGGGCAACAATTCACAACGACTGGCCAAGAACCAGAAAAAGGGGGGGGGGGAGTATAATTTAACACTGCCACTGGTGTTTAGTAATTACGATTCTTTAAAGTCAGTAAATTTCCTAAGCAAGCTTCCCCGAGGAAGTAGAACCTTTGCTGCTGCCTTCATCAAAACCAGGTTTTATCTCGTGGATTTTTTGTTCGTTCCTTAGTTGCTGTTGGCAAGGCTGCACAAACACCAAAGATTCTCAAGTTTCTCGACACGTGAATCCAATTAATATTATTTTTTAAAGTGACTATCATTGCAGTTATCTACAAAGATGCGCCACAATTTCTTGAGGAAAAGACCACAAGCCACTAACTGTTAATCTAGTAAAATTTTAAACTTATTCCAGTGAAAATATTGGTACCGTAAACATCGCCAAGCCTTCCAGTATCGATGTGGCCTAGGCACTGTAGATATTCTAACGTTTATGTTGTACTTGATGGCAAACTACCTGTCAAAACCATCCAAGTGTCTGTTGTGCAAAAGTAGGACTGTATCGAAGGGTATGGGCTAAAACTTAGTTTAAGATTTTGGTGGTAAGTAGTTTAGTTGGGCGGGGGTTGGGGGATTTTTTTTCCACTCAATTTTATATTTTGCCAGCTAGCTCTGACAATCACTGTAGCACAGCCAGGGACGAAAGTACTTTAGCAAGAGTTCCAGCAAAACCAGCTAGGTAGTCTGCAAACTGGCTTCTAGAGTGCATGTTTGCAACATATTGGCACGACTTTCTTTTGCAAATTAATTGATTTTCAAACTAACTGCTTGTAGTGTTGCTGCTTACCTGGCAAATGGCAAAACCTTGGCAGAATTCTTAACAACGGACAAATGTTGTTTTAAAAGTTACTGTATTAACTCGGCAGAATTTTTAAAATTCATATGTTAATGGGTAATAGAAAAAAGCAGGCTACTGCAAAAAATGGCCAACTATGCCAGATATTCGTGAAGTTATTGGAACACATTCCAAAGCGACGACATCATTTACGCATCTCTCAAAACAGCGAAAACCAGTTTACAATTTTCACAAATTTTCGACAGCTTTGAAAAAATTCTAAAAAATATATCTCCTGTTGTCTTCTTCAGGTGACAAAGAAATAAAAATACTAGTTACATCACACTGTACTGTCCGACGTCGGACAGTAATATTTCTTCAGTTTTTCTGTCCCGTCTCCGTTTCATTTGCAGAAATGCTCTTTCGCTCTGCAGGATCTGTCGTCTAGCTTTTAAACCAAGCGCCACGGTTGATGTACATGGCGGCGGGATTTCAGATGGCACCGGCAATAAAAACCCTCTTTTCGTAAACATTGCAAAACTTTGATTCCTTTTCTAGGGCACACCTCTTACCCATTGGAGCGAGAACCATGGCAGCAACTGCCAAGATTGAATCCAGATGCTCGGATGCTGGGCTTTGAATTGCTACGTAACGTACATTCATGCTGAAGTTTGGAAGCTACTCCCTTGATTACAGCAATGAAGCCATCTTTTCACTTGTCTGGGTAAACCACGATGGTGCTTTCAATTTTCTGATAAATCAGTTACCAACTGCCATCCAAAGATCTCCCGCACCGAGATATCTGACGTCAATAATCAAATGAAGTTTTAGGGTGTCAATATAAGCTGCCTCGGCAGGTCGACAGGATGTTCAAGAAGAGGAACAAAAGTATGGCTGGGCAGGTCACATTGGGGCTATCAAAATGAACAGATCCCCTGGACGATCGGCAATCTTTCGGTCAACTTGAGGGCTGGGATAAATGAAGCAAATGGGTAAGCAAACCATAGGGCCCAGAAAAGGATTGATGAATTGAGAAAGTTTATAGTTGAACCTTGTGGCAAACTGGTCAAACCATGGACATCCCAAAGTTGAACAGCCTTGCAACAGAATGGCATTGATAATAGTCTGCCAAGATGTTTTGGCTCCTAGGAATATTAAGGAATGAAATCACAATCTTATTGGCAGACTCAAAGGCATAATAGCTGGTCGGCCTCGCAGCACAACTGTCACAGCCAACCGCAGCGGAATCTGACTAAAGACTGACGACCATCGTGCACATATACACCTTGGCTCTACAAAGCAACATCTAACAAATAAAGGATAAGGACTTGAAAAAAAAAAAGGAGTGCAAAACCCTACACATGATTGAACTGCAGATCAGCTCTACATGCAAGGTTGAGTATTTCAATTTTTCTGTGGTGTAATACACCCAGTGGTTACAGTCTAATGACACAGTTGTAAAGAATAGACCTTAAAGCAGCGTCATATTTTACAGTTCTTACTTTTATTAAAACTTCCACTTTTGTGTGCTTAATTCCGTCATTAAACTTACACAAAAATAATAAGAAAATATTTCAAATTGACATACATACTGGAATTGTGGCTCACAAATCTAATTTTGTTACCCAAAGAGGTGTAACATCGTTGGATAACAATGACTAGTAAACAAAGACTTCCAACAATGCTTCTCTGCATAGTGTTATTTGATATTTTGGTACAGCAATACCTCTTAAGACAGCTTACTATAAACTGTTAACAGTTTTAATAACTCAGAATGACACTGGAGTCTAAAGGGTATTGGTATGCGGGAGAGGGAAGGGATACACTCCAACAAAGGAGAAACGTCATGCTAATGTGACGACACTGTTGTACTTGATTCATCACTAAACCAAATGGGAGCGGAATTGTATTAAAAAGCATCCGTATGTAATTACATCTTTGCAGTAAAATTCAAACACACTTCGTAACACGCATCCACACAAACAACTCGAAAAAGCTCTCATGTTAAAATTTAAATGAGCGACTAACTTGTCAGGGTGCGTGTAGGCATAAAGAACACTTGTCAAGTCGGCCATCAAAATTTACAGAACTGAAAACAACTTTAAGTGACAAAAGAATCTGCCCGAGTTGTATCAAGTGCCTGTACACATATTAACTGAATCCCATTTACGACTAAGTGTGAGAGTGCCGAGGTATCAACACTTGGCCACGCCAATTCTGAACTTGGCCCAGCGACCACACAAAATTTTTTAATTTTTATTCCTTGCAACCTATCGCGTAATAAACAAGCAGAGCGCACCAACAAAACACAATAAAATCACAACAAAAAAAATAAATAGCTCACGAGTTCGAAGTGCAAATGGATTCATAGTCACACGTTTAGTCTTTTTCGACAATTTTACAGTAGTTTTTGTTGTGTTTTTGTGTTTCTTTTTCGTTTTGTTGTTGGCACTCCATTTTATTTATTGCGTGACTGGCCCCAACGATTTTATCCAACTGCTACGTTAAATACAGTTGCAATATTGTGTAATCCCCATGGTTACCTGGAGCAGTGTGATATTTTATAGACCTGAGGCTAAAACTTAATTACCTAAACTTTTCTCCCCAACCTATACCTAACCAAATTAAAACTACTGTAACTAAGTCTTCTCGGGGTGTAACCAAAACAAACTTGGGTCGGAATGAATGCACGACGGCAACAATGGGTACCAATCAAACAGTGCACCTATCATCTTTTTGCTTTTGAGTATCATAACTAACGTAATTATCGTAACTGTCAACTGCCCACGCAACTGTAAACTATTTAAGAACGGCAAAACTGCAAAACTCCACATTTACAGGTTAAACAAAGAAAACCAAGGAGGTGCACTGTAATTGAGAAACCAGGACACTGTAAATTAGAAACTGTACAAGGAAAACTGGTGCCTAGGTTGACAGGCATGTTGTGCCATAAATGTAATTATTTACACAAAAAATTATCTCGAATGCAGACTTAGAAAAGTTTTGTCTTGGCACGGTGAATCGATACTGCCTTTTACTATTACCTTCCTCCACAGCCAATGAATCATTCAGTGGGGTTTTGAAATAATGCTTTGAAATGGTAATAAAAATGTACCAAATCGTTAAAGCAAACAAAAGGTCTAGCTGTAAATTATTGGTCTACTTACATATCTATCGACCTCCAAGCCCTTCATCAGCTATGACTAGAGGAGATCCAGTCACATGGGCAATACTCGCATGAAATGTTAAGAAATATTTAACCGTAAGTTCTAAACAATTATCTCCAGTTATGTTAAACACAGATGCTAACTTACTCCGGTTGCTGGGATAAGCTTAGTAGGTACCGACCAAGGAAGTTGAATCGCTAGCCTTCGACATTGAAATATTGATGCACTCTGCCACTAAACTACATTGACATAGGCCGAGTCAATATGGTCGAGCACCAGAGCAAATTGATCTTTCAATGTAGTGAACCGGTGGTTCGATTCCTTGCTAGGGCACTACCATGTCAAATCTGCAAGGCAATGGAGATAAGTTTGCGGCCGCATTTATTTACCCAAAACTTAAGTCTTCAACGAAAGAGACACTACAATCACGTCTGACAAATGGTACAATAAAACCCATTTTTTTTTAACACCATCACGAAACAAGTAATATTGCACCATCGACAGTGAAGTCGGCACTTGCTTACAGCTGATGCTTTAATCATTGGTGACACGTATTAAATGACATGCACCATCCCAATTTCCATGCATTCCATTTAACGCTCAAAACCCTAAAAAGAGGGGGGGAAACCCAAAAGAGTTGAAAGTGTAGTGCCACAAATTGGCTAAGGAGCTTTTGATGATGAGAAGGCTTCCACCTATGCATGCAATCCGAGGATCAATGCTTCATTCGCAAAGCTGTTCCCGGAGGATTTCTGCATTGCTCCCTCAAAGCCGTCAGCATCATCACTACTGACCGGAGCAGCGAGTCTTTTTTGAGTCCAAACCAGTGGAAGCTGCGGTCAATCTGGCGTGTGGGGTGGTTCCTTACTAAAATAGGGAGCAGTGTTCGGCACAAGTAGCGTATGGCAAACGTCGCACACTTTAGTCGGCCGCCGCTTTGGCCCACTTTGTACATTCTTAGATACACAATCCAAGCAGAAAATCTTGCCGCAATGATGACAATGATGCTATAAAGAAAGGATAAAAAAGACATAACTATACACCTCACATTTTAAGACAGGATTTTAAACAGAGGCAGCTCTAGGATTTTGTGAAAAGGATGGAGAGCTGTACCAAAAAGCTACGAAGACTTGCAAAGTTGAGTTGATCCATCAGATCAACCAACTCTTAAAAGGCGATGCGCATGTTTTTAATCTTGTTTTACGTGTCAAATATTTTAGCTTCACATAAATAACCGGTTTAGGTTCTTGAATGATGCTGAATGTCTGGATTAATAAGATATTGTCATGAAGAATGTAAAATCGGGGTTTTACCCTTAAAAATTGTTTTTACTTATCCCAAAATACTTACTGTATGTTTAGCTTTTCGTTTGGGAAATGCAATCCGTCCCAATACTTAACTTTACCTTACACTTAACTTGTATTCGTAAGGCTCTTGCAAGGGCACTCTGTATATGCATAATGGTCGCCAGGCTGTGCCCCATTTCCCGGTCTTTCTTACAGTTTGTCTCACGATATCACGATGCTAGCAGCGTGTTAGACGCGGGAGGCCGGTGGGTTCATACACGTAAGTATTTTAACCTACTCAATGCGTGCACTGGGTGCTGGACCCTTTCGATGCAGTCCAGACCAACCAACAGGGAAAGTGCGGCGAGGATGATGGGTGCGGCAGCCTCGTCTCGTCGGGTTTGTGTTTTGGCCCCGAAATCGAGCGGCAGAAGAAAGGAAAACTTTGACCAGTTGCTGTTGTAACCGAAGTATTCCTTTCCCTTCGCAAGTATGGCAATGTTCCCTTACCGAGTGGCCATGGCCAAAGGCGAAAGGATGACTTGTGAAGCAGGAGACGGAGCTGTTGCATGGTGTCCCTAAACACCCTCCTTGGCGGTAGAAGGTATGCATCCCGATGGTGCCAAACAGAGTTAACGAGAGACTAGCGCCCCAGTTAATTGCATCGGCATGGAACTTCCACGCCTTTTCGCATAAGTATCACCGCATTCTCAACATCACACACGTCCTGAAGCTCCGGAGGGGCTGCCAAGAATTCTTCAACTTAGCTGAGGCCGCCGAATACACCAGGTAAGACGTTGCGCGCAAGCTTTCCCGCGTCAGTTTTCCATCCTCCTCATATTGCTGTAGAGGCTGGTTTATTGAATCAGGTCACGCGAGGGAAGAATCCGTGTCCATTTTGCAGTCCAGAGTGACATACTCTTGTTTCCTCGAACACCGGTGTAGTCTTGGGGCATCAGCATTCACCATTGAAAGGTACACCAACTGGGAGAGATTCTACGGAGCACGGACGTGAGTAAGCGAACGAATACGTGGGCGATTCCCTTCGTTTGGACCCTAGGGTCATCTTAGGGCAGTAAAGGTTGGGCAAGGAGCCATAGATTTCGTCCAATACCCACTTCCACTTGATGGCATCGACAGGGGTCTCGGCTGGTTCGAAGGCCACCAACCGCAATTCTACATCAATCCTCCCATCCTTCATAGGAACTTCACGTTCCGCATTAAGAGAAACGTCCGCAAAGCGTCCTGAAACAGTCGGAGCACGAGGCAAAACCATTGCTGGAGGGGGAGCGATGGGGTGGGGTTTGCAAAAACGACTGCAGCGGTGCACCGAGTTGTCCTGAAGGCAGCTGCCCTATGTGTCATTGGTGAAGGTACGGCCACTGCCACTGACTGAAGACACCCTGCCCGGATTCACCAGCCTCAGTAGTATACAGGTACTATTGCCAAGCGAGATTCTAAAAGGGGTTTTGTTGCCCCTGCGAACCACTAAACACATTCTACACATTGCCCGGTAATGACTGACTAAGCAATTGGGTCTGTGAAAGGGGCTGCGACTGATTCTGAAACAACGACCGGGACTGGATCTGCAAAGACTACGACTGGGTTAGGAAACACGACTGCGACTGAGACGGTGACTGTAACAGGGACGATGTTAATGGCGCCCCCTCTACCCCAGTCGCTATGGGGGTTGGAGTAAGGTCCGTTAACAACTGGCCACGGCCAGAGGACTGACCAGTTGCCCCTAGAGGATTACCCGAGTTGAGTCGGTCATGGCTGCACCATATAAGCTCAGTAAGTTATGACGCTTAGGTGAATAATAGTCAGTATCCTCATCTACAGGCCATTTACTGGAAAAGACACAGTTCTAAATGAGTAAGGCCTCAGATGTGTACACATCCTCTTCCAGAAGCACGTCCAGAACTTGGATCACTTACTGGAGGTATCACGGGCCCCGATGATGACTGGATGACTATTGGAACGACGGCCCCAGTTGTCCTGCGCTATAGCCATGTTGAAGGAAACTGTTTCTGAAACGAATTGACCAGACCAAAGTACTTTTCGAAGGTCGACAACACTTGTGTATAGATTTCGAACGCCGGAGAGGATTTAATTTTAGCCAACTGCTGATTCACACAACCTGAAACTATCGACAACACTCCAGGTCCTAGTTCATCAAGGCGAGACGTCACACAAATATTGTGGGATTGTAGCACCCTCTCAACAAGATACAGAACCCGAATCAGACGAGGAAGCATCCAGAAGCACAGAGGCTGAATGAGATCCCGCAGAACCAGTAATGGAGCGAAGTAATGCCCCTTCAGCAAGACGTTTCTTAAGTCTTTGTTTGCCATGATTGTCAGACCTCTTCCACGAGGCCTCAATTTCTCCGATGCGCTTCTCTTGCATCTCTTGGCAGAATTCGGCACATTTACTTTCCCGAAAGTTGCTGTTGTTGCGGCACCAGCAAAAAGGGTGTGGATCCTTAAGATTACGCCTCCTAGCACATTTCAAATTGTCTTTTCCTTACAAAGACATGAAAGGCCTGAAAAAAGGGTAAGAAAGCACAGGCGATGTGAACCCCATCGCCTCGCAAACAAATTGAGAAAGAGCGGGGAAACAAGGCGCAGCCTAGCAGCAGTTATGTGACCTAGGGAGCGTCATTGCAAGAGCCTTAAGAATCTTAAGTGTAAGGTTAGGTTTTGGGACGGAATGCTTTTACCAAACGCAAAGCTAAAAATACATGTTAAATATTTTACGATAGCAGTAAAAATCTCCTATATCTCTTGCCCAATTTAATTGAATTACGACTGAATTGTATTACAAATTACGAACAGGCATGGAATGCATGTAGACAATTTTAAACAAATCTGCCAATGGATTTAAAAGTAATCTTGGATACAAATACTGTAAAACAGCCCAGGATGAGAATGGATTTGAGCAGCACGTTACTAAAATAATTTTCAAGCAATAAGGGGGATGCATTCGCACCATGCTAATTCTGCAACCTATCTTAAACTTAACACCATCTTGTACTGTATAACCGCCCAAGTCAATTTAATGGTGATTGATTGGTGAGGTGATCAACGTTTAGTTTCAGTACAACATTATAAAGGTACTCCCTCTGCCCCTGGCAGCTTTCCAATGATCTAAAGCAACAATTCTTTATCTTCAGTGGATATTAAGGAGAGAAAAAACAAACAAAGACAGTAATAGTTTAATCAGACGTGTGCGTCTTTAAAATGTTTTTCGGTTAGCTGTGTTGGTCTATTTTTTGGTAAAAATCGGCTATAGGTATGAATTTCATCCAAGGTTGTGGAAAGTGTTTTAAGTCTAGCATCACCCATTTTCTAACCTTACTTGCTGCTTAACTAAAAATTTGGAGATTATACAACACTCGTGTACTGTAAAACCTCGTTACAACAACTGGTAAAGAGACATTTAGTTCAATACAAGAGAAACTTATCTCTTGGTCAGCTCCTAATACTAAAAAATATCTTATAGCGACAATGATAGTTCATAAAATCCTGGTTTTGAACGACCTCAAAACACAAACCTTTCCTATTTGTGCAGAGGAGAGGGGAGAAACGCAACGCTAAGTTCAAGTGAGTCAGCAGCCAGTGTAGATATCATTTTTCTGAAGGATATGATAAAATGCATCTTTTAGTTAATTTTGCAGCAGGAAACCGATGATTTAAGGGGAGGTGTTTCCTTGGCTATTTCATGATTTTGACCTTAAAGCATTTCAGGGAGAGTTAGGAATTTACTTCACCAAGCATTTAATAGGTGATATCGGTAGTTACTGGATATAGCTACCAGAAATTATTTGATAATTAACCAGATTTTTACAAGTAACACTGAATTTCAAAAAAGAAAATACTCTACCGTGTTTTGAGTATTTTCGATAGGATGTTGACAAAAAGATGTAGAATTTCAGTCCTCTTATCTTCCTCAGGCTCACACAATAAGTGCTTCTTTCTATTTACATCGTTGGTTTGCCCTTGCTATCTTCGTTAGCAGACAACGACGCAGGTTTGTGCACGATGGTTAGCTTATTTGATAAAATGATTTTTTTTCTAGTGTTTCGTAAATAACTAACCTAACAGTATAATAAAACAGCCTAATGGTTTAAAATTTGGCCGAGTCATGGATTCGAAAGCCCATAGAAGGTAAGGCTAATTTTAATGGTTCACACTAGGGAAAACAAAATAGTGACTTGTATTCAGGCCAGAGTGGTAAGAAATCGCTCTCACCTTTCTCCTACTGCCACCTTGAAATTTCACTTTGCAATTGTTGCACTCCTCGACGTCCTCTTCATGTTGCCACCTCACCTGGGTTTCTGATTCGCGTATCTTCTCCAGCTGTACCTATGCAACAAGCAGATTTACATAATGAAACTCTTGGCAATAGTGCATAGTCAAACCTGTCAAATTTTATGCTAAAAAATGTGAAGATGGTGGCAAACAAAAAAGGACAATACTTTTTTTTGGGAATTCCACAACTTCCCATACAGTCACAGAATTAACACGTAATTGTTGTAGTTTTAATTTCTTGGTAGTTACACTTGCGTTATGTAGAACCATTAGAAATATCACGAAAATTGTGGAAAGTAAACACAATTTTGGTAACCCTAAACACTCGCAGAAATTGCTGTGCTATTTTCTGCCCTTTTCGACGCAGTAAATGGCAATTTGTTCCGCGGAATGTTGAGATTAATGGTCTAGGTTAATTTTCTACAGTATGGCAGTGCAGCGAAATATGAAAAAGATTGCTTGACTAGTACTAGACAAAGTTACGAAATACTCCTATAGCAACCACACAACTTTGAAGGATTACTCAGAGAATAACTTCAAAGTCCACGGTAAAAGTTGTCAGAATTTTGGTAAAAAACGTGCGACGTATTTTAATTCTTGGCCAAATTTTACACTGGTACTTGAATGTCCATCTTTACTAATCGTGCACTGCACTACGAATATGCAAATGTCAGTAAAGATCGGGATCGCCTAGTGTTATGAAATGGTTATTATAGCAGATGGTGCTGTATGTTACACTGTTGTTGACGTTTCTGTGAGATGATTCGCATGCGAAAGGTGAGGTGATTATTTACGGTGCCTATAACTGTATAGGGTTGTAACAATTCAACGTTTAAACGTCTGAAAACATTTACGTTTAGTGATTTGCATTTAATACTTAATCTTTTATTTTTAATAAAAAAAAAAAATACCGAGTTATTAACCAAGCATAAATGAATGTTTTATAAATAAATATATACCCTTTATTAACGCAATTAATAATTTATTGATACATCGTAATTCACATGCTAGCTGGCATGGCTGCATCGCTGTCCTGCTGGCGCTCTTCTTGAGCCCACGGTTTTGGTAAGCTGCGCCAAGATACATTCTGACGCAAGCTAGCAACAAGGCCTATCCCAGTGGCTCCCTCTTCAAAAAAGTGAATGCCTGTATGGGATTTTTTTGAAAAACTCAATAGCACCGAAGTCAAGTGTATGTAAAGGTCTTAGCCTTGTGTGGTAACAGTACTGGAGCCATGATTAATCACATTAAGGTTAAACATCCAACATTATGGGATCAGATTGAAGAAATTCCGAAGCAACCACGTGTCGACAGCTTTTGTAAGCCCAAGTCAATGCCGGACAGAGATGAAAAAATATGCAATCTGATGCAAGTATGCCTGAATGGCTTTGCAAACTTAATACGAATTTATTACGTATTTATTTATTTATTTATGTTGTTACGAATTTATTTTTAGTGTTTTTTTTTTTTTAACTGTTAACGTTGAATGTAAAAACCAGACAAGCATTATTTTTCGGGAACAACATTCACTGGAAAAAAAAATTTCTTTTATAGGGCTAAATGATTAATCGTCAATCACCTGGACTATTTTTGAAGGTTACCTTTTCGCAAATTTTGGCGATTTTTATAATCCTAGAACTGTATTATGCTTTATGCACCACAAGATAGCTTAGTTACCTGCAGCGATTGTGACAGCTTGACAAAATCCCGCTGCACAGCTTCATTATTGTCGAGGTCAACTTGCAATGACTGAACCTTGCACCTCTGTTGATGAACTTCATTCTCTAGTTCTGTCTGTACAATGGAAAACGGGAACAAAACTTTAATTTGATTTTTAATATCTCCACCATTTTTCAGTATTTTCTCTACTCATATTTGTAGGAGTGTGCCAGTAGAATAATTTTAATTCCAGTCGAGCCGAGTTTGCAACAGAAGAATCGAGTATCGAGCCGAGTCGAGTATTTGGTTAACACACTTATTTTGTTAGTGTCTTTTTTTGATTTGTTAGTGTAACAACAACTGAGATGCTGTTTAAAGGACTGTGCGGGTCAATGTCTACAACTAGTTTATCAGTTGTTAGGATATAACTTTAAAATGGTTTGAGCTAGTGGCTTTTAATTTGCACCAACGGAAAGCTGGTGTCGAGACAATGAATTTGGTATATTTGAACGTCAAAATCGGTCAAAATTAGCAAAGTTATCGCATTTTTACCGGATTCAAGTTGGGTTGGGATATATCGAGTCGAGTTTGAGCAGATAGGAAACTCGACTCGAACTTGAAACTTTTAAGGTTCACACACCCCTACATATTTGGTACATAATCTTTGTTGGAATTGGCCAATAAGTGTACCAACATGTATTAACATCCATTTTGTCACATTGGAGATCTGGCTTGGTGGTGGACTACTACTTATTGTACTTTGGAGATGTCTAAACATCACTCTCTAGAAGAGACTAAACCATTTGTCCTAGAAAGCTGGCTCTTGGCTCTTTTACACAGTCACTACCACAAATGTGTCCTTTTTACTAGTCATTTCAATTGGTTGTGCCATTCTGGAGTTACACGGTTATGAACTATCAGTTTTATTGTTGTATATTGTCTAAACAATATTAGCTGGCCAACAATGCCATTCTGGTAACGTCTATACGACACTCTCTATAGACTAAACCATTCGTTCAGGTAACGACCACAGTAAAACCTCTTTAATACGAACTTTAAGGGGACTGCTAAAAATGTTCTTATTAAACGTAGTTCTTATTAAACAGACAAGAGAAATTGGACTGCAACTTTAAAAAAATATAGCCTACCGGTATACGGTATTTTCTTTTCATTCGTACTTGACCTTTGCGTTTGCGCAAACGGACAAAACTCTTATCACTTCCCAAGATGGAGGCAACTAGCGATTGATGTTTTGCGTGAAACAAAACGAAATTCAAGGGGTCGGAAAAAGAAACCGTTACGAACAGCAAATTCGTAAAAATAAGCTAGAATTGTAAATATTTGTTCATCTTATCCGTACTTTCGTAATAACAGAGTTCGTTATAGCCGTGTATATTTAGTGCTGACTGAGTAGCTGACCAACCAAAATCTTGAAAAAAGTTCTTATGAAGTGGGAATTCTTGTTATCTGAGTTATTATTAACGAGGTTATACTGCATTAGGAAAAAAGTACAATGCCAACGCGGTACGCCAAAGTATCACAATTAAAAAAAAAACAACTGAACTTGTTTGATATTTAAGTAAGGTTTAACTAAACCAAAGTCAAAACAGCGGAGGAACAGAAATAAGCTTTCCTGTAAGGTTTCCGATGCCACAATGTTCCTGAAGTGTTAAGTCCACGTGAAACCTTACCACTGTCCTCAACCACTGCAACCACATAAAGGAAAAATTGTTATAAACGTTCTTACAGTTTTTACTCTCGAACCTGGTAGGTAAGCTAATGAACGATGTCTGCTACTTTGCTTTATAGCATAAGCGAAAAACAGTAAGAAATGAATCGTCATGCATAGAAGGATAAACTAAAAGGAGACAGCTGGACTGAAAAAAATGAAAAATTAACAAAAAAGGGAATTATATGACGTGTGTATGGCTGTGTGTGTACCTGATTGGCATTAATGTCAAGCTACATAGCTTTACATAGCTATGTATGCATATTTGGCTTAGTGGGGATGGTGACGCCGATGGACAGGCAGTCATGAAAACCAATCCCTCCGCATCACCTTCTCCGCTATATGTATTTACCGACATTACTCAACAATCTAAGCACTACAAAACTGGGCCGTTTTATATTTCTAAGTGTAGGCATCAAAATATTCTGCAGTATCAGCCTCAATACCAATATCGAACAGCTACAATGTATTTTTTTGCGGTACAAGAACTCGCAGAATTACCTGCCATCAAAAAATCAGAAGAGCAGTATTTTGGGGACGGTTACAAAAGCGTTTAACGAGGAAACGGGTACTAAAGGTAATTATTAAGGCTGTACTAAACACCAATTTTTCTACGGAAAAGAGAACCAAACCAACTTTAAATGAGCCTACACTGAACGAAAATGCACATACCTCTTCACCTTTCGCATAAAATTTAAAACAACTCGGTTCACATGGATTTGAACAGATGTGGAAACTCGGTTTGAACATAAAGAAATCTCTACTTTTACATTTTCCATCATAATTCTGAATGGTTAAAGTTAGGAACTTTTGGGTTGGCCCATCAGAAAGATGGCGAAAAAACCTTCAAAATAGTGTATTCAAACATCAAATTCTGTGAATTAGAAGTGGAAATATGTTCAGTTCAGTATTTTTCTTTTGAAAGGCCGAACATCAAACCGAACGCTATGTTCAGTTAGGTTTGTTCGGTTCGGTACGGCCTTCGTAATTATGGAAATGAACCTTACAACTGTGTCGGAAAGGGAAAACGGAAACTGAACAAATCTGGTCCTATATTCACCTTGTTAGTATTCAGCTCCTCCAACTGTTTTTGCATACTGGATATCATATGTTTTGAGTTATTCTGCGCTTGCTGCAACTCTTTAACAAGCCTTTCGGCATCAGCTCGCCGAGATTGTTCCTCTTGTTGCTGCTGCTTAATGCTCTCTAATGTCCCTGTAAATACAAAAAGTACTTACCAATGAACTAAAAGTACTGTAACTGCGAAGAGAAACAGTATTGTTGTAAAACTTTTGGCACCGTTAGCAAATATAAGGGTACCATAATTTAAAACTAGCTTTAAAATGTTGACCTGTTTATAAATTTCTTAGTGTAAATCCCTTTTCTGATTTAAATAAAACATCAGAAAAGGGGTAGCACACTGTGGGAGAACACAAAATGTTACGTTCTATCACTTCCCTTACTTGACGCTACACTTCGTTATGTTGACCTGTGTTAGTGGTGTACCGATTCCGATACCGGTTCTGAGTACGGTTACGTGGTATCGGAACCAGTACCGGAGTCGCTACCTTGGTTGGCCGATACTGACTACCTGTCAAAAATTGGCATAGACCACTGAATCACTTGATATTGTCATCTAGTAGGGGTATGCGATCGTTGGAAAGAATATTTTTAAGAGATCTTGGAACAGAAAATTAATTTCAGTAGCTTATATCGACGGAAAACTGTACTTGAGTAGATCTTGGATGAATAGCTAACACATTTTCGGCGATTTTTACTGGGCCACTTACCAACTTTTGTTCAGTAGTTTGCATCATATTACCATAAAATCCCATCTAGTTTGTTAATAAACTAAGCAGAATACGTTACAGTTGATTCCTGTTTGTTTAAGGATGTCAGGACTTTATTATCATTAAGTTGTTTCCTATTTTCTTAGTGATCATGTCCTTGAAAATCCCTGCACGCGGCCATTTTGTATCTAAATCGTGCGTTCGATTGGAGTCAACCTGGAGTCAACAGTATCTGCAATAAATCTGAGCTGCAAAAATCTTCAAGTATGCAAAGCTTTGCTAAGACTCGTAAGCATCCGGGCTGCAACAAATCTTCAAGCATGCTCTTATTTAGCCTAAATATTTTTAAATTTTAATTAAATTTTTTTATTTTAATTTAAGTTTAAAAAAATTAAATTTAATACATCATGAAATCAACAATTTTAAATCATATCCACTTCACTAAGTGCTTGGACCAACCCAAGAAACAAAAATCCTATTTAAAAATGCAGGCCCAGGGCAGAATTAAAAAAAATCTTTTTAATTTTCTGGTTACTTTCTGTTTTTTTTTTTAATTTAAGTTATTTAATTAAATTTAAATTTTATTAAATTAAATTTGATACATTCGGAAGGCAAACATTTTAAATGATATCAGCACCATTAGAAAAAGGGCTTGGCATTAATCTTGGAAGCAAAAA